>JASANC010001905.1:0-98272 GCA_030248135.1 Theristus sp. LFF4_11
AGTGACGTGATTTTTGACGCGAGGAACCAAGAACCAAGAAGGACAATGTTTTGTGTGAAAATTCGATCATCAGGAGCACGCTGATTTGCTGCAGCGCATCACGCTTTTCTGTCAATTGTGGCCATTCAGCTTGTTGTGTAAAAAAGAGTAGCATTTCCTTTTGGGTAGCAGACGCAGAACGGTGTTTTCGAGAAATCCCCAGAAAAAACACTCAATAAATGTCAACACAACAAAGCGAAAAGTCAATAAATAATTGCCTGCCTGACGTTTCTCCTCCGACGCCCAGCAATAATAACGGTGGAATTGTCAGTGAAAAAAAGTCAAGAAAGGAATCGTCAAATTTCAACTGCATGTCAGATTTCCAATTCAGCGATAATGGTAAACCTGTCGATGAAAAAAATCGATTTTTTTCTCAAAATCTTCAGCGTCGTTCAGTCGTCGCTCGACGCCGTTCGCCAGCGGCCTGCAGACGCCCCGGAGCGCGCTGTCCGTCAGCCGCGACAGTCTCTACCAGAATCCATCGAACAATCTCAGCTTCACCAGTTTCGGTGGGCGGGAGTCGCCGGCGCAACTCGGTGTGGCGAGGCGGAGTCGAACGCCGAATCTTAGTGGCGACAGCGTCGTCGTCGGCCAATCGCAGCCGCCGCAACAACAGCAGCCAATCAGCAAGGGTGGGTGGGGTGTTGGTGGAATGGTATTATTCGGGTTCCTGTTTTTTTGATTGGTGGTGTTTCCTGCTTTTTTCGCGAAATAAAATGGAATGGAATGAATGGAATGGCTTTTTTCGTTTCATTGATTAGACAGAAATGGAAAGTGGAAATGGATGCGGTGACAACGAAAATTGTGAACCATGGGAAATCGGAGCTATTATCAATGTGCAAGTACATCCGAATAGCAATGAAAAATGATAATGGCTTTTTGGCAAGATTTCAATCTTAGTTAAAACAAAACCTTTAATCTAGTTTGAAAACATACTTGGCAGGTTTATACGGTTCACTGAGTAACCTGCGCGCGAAATTCAGCTCATTCAACAGCAGCCAATTGAGTGTGCGCGGACTGTATCGATCCTCGGAAACTGGACACCAGGTACGATTGTGGGGTGGTTTTCTGTGGCTTCATGAGGCAGAGAAACGTGTAGAAGGTGCTCTGATCAGAATCGCTGCACGCTAAGCGTCGTCTGCACCTATTATTTCGGAGCTATTCATTTTGACGCCATTCTTTTCGATGTTGCTTGTATCAGGTAAACAACGCTGTTCTTTTTGGTAGTACTCGATCCGGGAATCCAAAGAATCGGGAATCGGGAAAGACTGCAATCCGGGTATTTTCTCGATTCAAATTTCAGCGGAAAATCGTAATTTTTTGCTCTGTGCGGTGTTTGCAGATCGCGAGTCACAGCGAGCTGGTGGAACGCCTAAAGCTCGGCCTCCAGTACTGCTGCGACCTCGTGCTGCACCTTCCGATCGTCGTCGCCGCGTGCGACCGATCGACCGCCGATCATCGACGGACCGACGAACAGCAGGAGCAGTTGTTCGAGTATTTCCTGTATTTCCTGTTGAGCATGACGCGCGCGGACGTGAAGAAGAACAGCGAACAGCAACAACAACAGCAGAAGCAGGCGGCCAGACGACGCCGACAGAGTGGCGCCAAACGGGCGAACGCCGCCGGACGCTCGTGGCAGCGGCTGCTGATTGGATGTCGTGATAAGGTGCGATTAGGGTTATGTGGACCGGCGGTCGAACTCTAAAGGATAGGCAATCAGCTGATTGGTTGGTGATCACGTGATGGATGCTCTCTGTGCAGGCATTCACTGTGGTGGAGGCGGAGTCTGCCTTGCACAGAAAGCGGGTGCGTTCACGTGACAATGAGGATTTCAAAATTTTAACCAACTCACCTGTTTTTTTTGCAGCACCGCCAGCTGCTCGCACACCTGATTGCGTACGCTCTATTCCCGGCGGCCGCGAAATTGCAACAGCATCAGAACAGCAATAACAACAACAGCGGTGTGTCACCGTCAGCCGGTCACTGTGCGGAGGCGGCGACCACGTCAACCGCGAAAGCAGGCAGCCAATCAGCGTCCAGCGCGCGAATGCACCAATCGCAAACGACGCAGTTCGACAGCGGTCATCAGCGACAGAATGCGGCGGTGGTGCGACGGCGTGTGACGATCGCACGGTCGCTCGCGCACGAGGTCCATTACAAGGTGTGCGGTTTGTTTTGCGTTTTTGTATCGATTGGGATCACAGAAATTGACCAGTGGTCGACAGCGAAACAACTTCTTCATTTTTTTCTTGTCTCTTGCTCATTTGTGAGATTGTGAATGAATCCGGTCAGTCACAATCGAATTCATTGTCATTCACCATGCAGGGTCCAATCAGCATTATCCTAGAAAAGTGTGCGATATCTGTTTTCATTCGCGTCATTTTCGACTCTTTCAAAAACGGCAATCCGGCCTTGTATTTCTGAATAGAAATGCCGACATCATTGGGAAAAAAGTGCTGAGAACTCGAGAGTGTAGCGTTCGAATTCGCAATCCCGAGTCCAATGCCCCATGATCGCCCAGTCAGTCGCTTCCTTGATTCTTTCAGCAACTCCTGAAGACGCTGCTCGATCTGAACATCGACTATCAGTACGCGATGAATCTAGCGTTGCACGACCTGCTGCTTGCGGACGACGTCGAGCTCGCCATGGCGGACGCCAACGAGCGTCGCTCCATCGTGCACGCCATGCACCACCAGCAGCACCAGCTGAACGCAGCAACGAAGTGGCCACGGTGGCGTGCGGACGTCGAACGACTGCTGAAATTCCTGCGCCACTTGAAGATTCCGTCACCGTTGATGCAACTGGACGCGCGCAACTTGGCCACTGACGAGCAGCTCTGTCTGCAGGCGTATCAGGTGCTGCACAGAGATTTCATGAAAGCGGTTTTCTTTCATTTTTGAAAAAAAAACTTTCGCTTGCGGCATTCCTCATACTGTCCACAGAGTTTTGTGCTTTAGACGTGATTTGGTTTCAATCTCATGCACGAACAAACACACACATGCTGCACTGGCAGCGCTGTGCCTCTCTGCCTGTGTGTTTGTTTCATGACGATTGTGCAATATTATCACGACTTGAAAGCGCTGTTGTTGAAGCACGAGCAGATCTTCCAGTTCCAAATGTTTTTTTTGTTTGATCTCTGGTTTATTATCATAAAAACGGTTTTTTTGGCTGTTTCACAACATCTCATTTTTTCCCAATGCACACCTCGGCTATTCATCCATACAAATTTACCTGGGATTCCTGTACCTGGTTTGGTAAATCGGACACCTTTTACAAAATCTCGCCTCACTCCACCTTGCGCATGCACTTGACCAACCACAGGAACTGCGTCACTCGTGGCTGCAGCGACTGCGTAGTGCCGTCAATCGACTCCGCCTGCGCCAGCAGAACCAATCAGAGCCGATCAGCGAGTCTGCGATGGGCGTCACGTGCAGCGTCGTCGAGCAACAGAACGTGCCCCGAAAACTGTTCATTCAACGCACGAAAAACTCGCTCGCCGACGGCATTCGCGCCGAGGAGCGCATTCGATCCATGCTGGTTCGGGATTGGGATCAGGGATTGTTTTCTTTCTTTATAGGTTTTCTGTGTAGCTGTTGAGTTTTGTCGGTTTCAAATTTCGTGAGTTTGTCTGTTTTCACTTTTCCCTGAACGTTTGATTGGCTGCAGTGCAGTTTCGCTCAGTGTCGTGTTGTATCCAATGGACCGTATACAACGGTGTCGTTCATTTCTTTTCTACACGCAAATGAGCGAAATTTTGTGCAACATTTTGTCGTGTCTGTAGCGCAGGTGTAGATCTTTCGCCTACCGTTCTGTAGGTGGAAAGTTCGAACCTCGCTGCGGACAAGACACATAATGGGGAAACTAAAGTGACCAACAAGATCTAATGGTCTACCCCCTCCAGAGCCGAGGGTAAATTGGGCTCGGGGCAGTATTGCCCGTTTCCGCCGGGGTTTGGTACCTAGGGTTAGTTAGGGTTTCCGGAACCGGCGCGCGAACAAATAAATTAAAAAAAAACATGCAAACCACCACCACTTCCAGGAAGACGTCTCGCATCCGGCGGCGCTCTGCCATGACGCGCGTTCGTGGCCGCAAAGCTGGGGCCTCGACCCGACGGAGGGGCCGAACCGCGAGCGAAGGAGGCTGATGCCTAGGCCGTTGGGCATTGAGCCAAGGTGGGCAAACACGCTTGTTTGCTGGTTGATTCGTGTCTCGTGTGTCGTCTGAATTTGTGGTCCATGAAACCGGTTGTCCCCGCTGAATACGGTATCTATTGTATTCGGTCTTCTTAGCACGTTCTTGACAATAAATTCGGTCCGATTTTCGCGAAGTTTGATCTATTGACTTCAGGATGATGCGTAATTCTGCTTCATGATAATGAAGTCCGAAGCATTTTTGTGCTGGGAGGAATAATGCACCGGTGGATATTGATATTCCAGCAGTTTTACGATCGCGACTGTGTGTATCCAAGAATGTCTGGTGTTTGTGTGCACATCTTTCTTCAATTATTCTTTCAGATTCGTGCTACCCGCAAAACGTGCCCAGCTTGAGGCCGAGCACTCCGTGGCGCCGCCGTTAAGCTCAATCGTAACGCAGCCATTCATGACCTCAATGCACCCGGCCGTGAAAAGCGCGGACTCGTTGGAGCAAAAACCGCGAAACAACTCCGATAATACTGGTGAATACAAGCACTTCTATCGAGTCTGGTTATTCCGGTCTCGAAAAATGAGCAAACTTTCCGTGTGCAGACAACGCCGCAGCGAACGAACCAACCACCACAACAGTCGACCACGGCAACAACGGCAACGTCCAGCATGTCGTCGACAAACCGCTGTCCGACCTCGTGCAGCAGCTGATCGACCGTCTACGCATCGACGAGCACATCGCGTACTCAGGTGCGGCGACGATACTGCGCTCGACTATTGAATGTCGAGGGGATATTCTGCTCGGCGAGAAGAACGTCTATTTCGTCGGTGACAGCTCACGGACGACACAGGTTTGCCGATTTTAGAAACGGAAATGAAACTGCTTTAACTGGCCGTGTAAAAACCGGTTGGATCGTTGTGATCTCTTCAGAAAGGGCTACCGCAACAGGCGCTGATGACGATGTCCTGGGCGTACAACGCCGTCACGGAGGTGTACAGGAGGCATCACCAGTTGCAAGATGTCGCCATTGAGATTTTCTTCACCGACGGTGAAACGTTCCTGATCTGCTTTGACTCGGTCAATGTGAGTCGAGTTGAGGGGGTGTTTTCCGGTTTTTAGGTGTTTTTTGGTCATTTTTGAAAATTTTGTTGTTCATTTTGATTTTGATTTTTGTTACTTTTCAACGTATAGCTGTTGTCGTTTTCCATTTTTTGATAAGAAAGCTCCATGTATAATTGTGTATTTTGTTGTCAAATTCTTGTTTTTTCTGTTCTCAGTCCCGGAACGAGTTCCTGCAACGCCTGATGACAATGGATTTGTCAAACTTGACGGTTTATGCCGACAATTTACTGCACGCGACCACGCAGTGGTGGAGGGAGGGGCTGATCACGAACTTCGAGTTTGTGGAAAGCTTTTTTTAAATTAACGACCTGTTTAAACAAATTTTTGTTGAAATTGAGAAATTGTTTTAACAATGTTTGCCAAAATTAAGAAAAACTGCCCAGCTGAATTCAGGTACTTGATGCATTTGAACAAACTTGGCGGGCGAACCTTCAGCGATCTGATGCAGTATCCGGTGTTTCCGTTTGTGTTGGCCGATTATACGAGCTACTCGATTGATTTGACGAACCCGCTAATTTATCGGTTGGTTTTTGGACAGAGATTTTGTTTTTCTGAATTTGAGTCGATAAAGATTGCCCTTGTTCAAAGCTCGCGTGGTATGGTCTCTGTATGAGCGCCAGTTTCACAAGTTATTTTTCGTTTTTTTTTTCTAGCGATCTAGCGAAACCGATTGCGATTCAAGACAAAAAGATGGAAGATCACTACGTCAAGGTGTACAAGGTTGGTTTCGAAAAACTTCATATTGAGGTCATCTTTTGAGAACTGTTTGCCCAATCGCGATTCGTCTCGCTGGCAATGTCGACCAATTACTAGCACACATCATCAATTCCAGTTGAAATACAATCAATCAACGGTCTGTCGGCAGCATAAGAACGTCCGTCTAATTACGCCCAAAAACGTCACTCGAAAAAAACATTCAAAATGTCAAATCACCAGTTCTAATTGACTCTGAAAAAAAAATTGAAAAAAAAACTTTTTTCACAGTGCCTTGACACGGAGGTGCGTCGCGCGCCGCGGGCAGCCTCGCAGAACATTCTGATGCTGGGGCCGTACCACTACGGGTCGCATTACTCGAACAGCGGCACCGTGGTGCACTATCTGGTCAGGGTGCCGCCGTTCACGACGATGGCCCTGGAATATCAAGGTCAGTCGACAGCCTTGCCTCATCGCCCGGTCATACTGACGTATATGCGTATACGGCACGGCACAGCACGTCACGTCTCGTGTTTTAGCATCCTGCCGTCCATACAGGCGTATGTATGTACGACACGGCTCGGCACGTTATGTCTCATGTTACTGAATATTACCGTCGATGGAGACGTGCCCTTGACGTACGTCAGCCAGCATACGTCAGTATGATCATGCGCTTTTATTTGTTGCGTTGAGCTGGTTAGGTTGATCAGTGATCGCAAACGCATAGGCAGCAATCACCTAATTGATTGTAGCTCGACTGTAATTGGTGGTCTCATCAATCTCAAAACTATCCCGATTTCTATCTGTAAGTACAGAGCTGAATCACAGTCCAACTGAATTAACAAAAAGCAGTTTCGTGTTGCTCCTTGAGACGACAACTTTGACATCGCCGACCGTCTGTTCCTGTCACTTGGCGTCACGTGGCGTCTGTCCAGTTGCGAGTCGACCACGGACTTCAAGGAGCTGATTCCAGAGTTCTTCTTCTTCCCGGAGATGTTGACCAACTTTGAGCAGCTGAACCTTGGCGTTCGACAGAATGGCAGTCGTGTGAACGATGTGGAACTGCCTCCATGGTACGGGAAGAGGGAGGGCCTGAGAAGGTCTTGCTCTTGCATGAATGCACCAAAAATGAAGAAAAAGTACGAAAATCTAATCCGAAACCTTCCAGATTATTTGTTTTTTTTGCGGTGACTTTTCGATTCCTTCTATTTGATTGAGAAACACCGTCTGAAATGTCCCTGGTCTTCAGACTGATATGTGTTTTTTAACACCTGAATAGTATTCGCTATCATTGTGCGACCCGTTTATTGGTCCAAACCAGACTAGGTTCGTTCAGCCAATCAGAGTGCTGAATTTGAATTGGACGTCCCGAAAGTTGTTCTCTTTGCGTATTTCGTGAGTTTTTTCAGGGTTCCAAACGGCGACCCACGCTTGTTCGTGAATGTGCACCGGCAGGCGCTTGAATCGCAACAGGTGAGTCGGCCGGAGTACGGTATTTACTGTACTATTGGGTCTTGGAACGATCTTACTGCAAACGTTTGCATGATGGAGGCTATTGTCCTTTTTATTCTCTTGCCAATGATGTTCCGGTAAGTTCGTGCCAAGACCACAACATGCATATCAGAAGTTCAATATTCGATTGCTTATTTTCAAACGGCGACAATTATTTTGTATTGTTCAACTTTTTTATGCCATGTTGTTTTTCAGGAGTGAATTATTAATTATGTTTTTTCTGTTGTTCAAAAAAATTCTGAAACGCAGGTCACCGCAACACTGCACCAATGGATCGACTTGGTGTTCGGCTACCGGCAAACCGGCCAGTCGGCCATTGACGCGATCAATGTGTTCCACCCGGCCACTTATCATCATACGCAGAATTTGGTTCGGTGGCTGTTTGTGAATGTTGATTTCTTTGACCAATCATTCAGTTTGCTTCGCCTGGTTTTCAATGATAGTTTCGGTTTTGTTGGCAAGGCAAACATTGTACACAAATACGAGTAGTGAATCGGGAGGGCTAATTGGTCATATCAGCATGGGATCGCCAATCAGCCTGCTGGAGATTCCAAACGTTGAAATTTGTTGATGTGGGATGATGTCATTGCTGTTCTTAGCGAACTGATAAGGCGAACTTGTTCATCCGGTAGATGAATTTTGTCACAATACCAGCTTAAACAACAGCCAATCAGCGTGCTGTATTTGAAAGGTTCAACGGTTTTTTTTGTCAGATCGGCGCTCAGCAGGATGACTTACAAATGAACGCGTTAAGGACGATGGTCCGTACGTACGGTCAAATGCCGAAGCAGCTGTTTCGAACGCCGCATTTGCCGCATTTGCACGCGAGACGGGCGCAACTTTCAGCCTCTGGCTCTCACAGTTCAAAGCGGATCAGTGTAAAAGTAAGTTTGTGGTGTTTAAAAACGAAAAGTTGGAGACGTTCTGTTGTAATTTGTCACTGAATACTATTTCATGAATGCACCCGCGTAGAATGTTTTTTTATGAACGCGTCACTAAATACCATTTCATGAATGCACACGTTTAGAATATTTTGTGAGCGCGTCACTAAACACTATTTCATGAATGCACTGTTTTAAAGTAGTTTCTATGAACGCATTTTTGAGCCGTTCACCAGCTATGCGTCACTTAATACTATTTCATGAATGCTGCACCCGTTGAGTATTTTCTATGAACGCATTTTTGAGTCGTTCACCAGCTCAGCGTCACTAAATACACATTCATGAACGCACATTCGCAGAGTCCGCTCGCATCCGTGCAAGGCATCCGCTGGGGTCTGTACGTCGGCTCGCCCGAGACTGCCGATCCGATCCTGGTGCTGAAGCAGCGACCGGCCGCCAGTCGATCGTCGTCGTCGTCGCAGCAGCCCGCTGGCGGCGGCTCCTTGTCCCCGCACAGCCCGCCGATTCGGCCCGCGCGTCTTTTCGCGCTGCCGGACGGTGCGTGCGTCGGACTGGCGGCGGGCTGCCAACTGATGGCGCCCTATCGAGCGACGAAAACTGGTTAGGCGACAGTTGTTGTTGGTGTTGTTGGCTTTTCAATTTTCAGATCAGATCAGCCGTTCAGATCGACTCAATTGCGAGGAAAAAGTCTTGTTTTGTTTTTCGTCGGTGACTTTCGGCCCGTTCCTTTCACATATTCGTCAGTGTTTTCTTCATAACCGCTCATCGCTAATTGATAAGCCAGTGCACAATTGGTGAACAACCACAGTAGTGGGCGTTGCATGCGCAGAACAAACAAAACCGAAACAGCTGAAAATCTCCAGAATTGGTGACGCCATGGAATTCACGCGAGGTTGACCAGCTGGCGATCTTGAGTTGGTCGTTTCCGGACAGCGTTGTGAGAGCACGCATACTCAGTCCGGAGCCGGGCAGTCAGTGGCTGTCGCTGATGACACTGCATGATCAACAGGTGGGAAAATGACATTTGAAAGTGTTTTGTTGCGTTGTGCTTTGGCCCTTTGAGATTCAGTTCAATAAGTTGAGTACACAGCTGCATGACCCCTGCCATCACTGGTCAATTCACATAGCAGCGCTTCATGAAATCGCTGGCAGTTAAAAACTGGAATAACACTGGGTCGTATTCAATGCATGCCTTGTATAAACTGTGTTATCCTGTGTTTTTTTCGAAAGTCGGTTCAATTTTCTGATTATTGCATTTGAATAGTTGAGTTCAGCACGCCGCTGATTGGTTGTATCATGTGGTAAAAAAATGTTTTTTTCTCATTTTGAAATGAAAAAAACACTATTTGTTGGTTATCCAGGTTGAGTGCTCTGCGTTCTCGCCGGTCACCAATCGCATCTACCTTGGCTTATCGTCTGGTCTCGTACGCGTTTATTCGGTCGACTTTCACACTCTGGTTCGTGAAGTTCTAGTCTGAGAATACCGTACATTTGATGGATCCATGCAAAATCACGGTGTTGCTGATTTTGATTCTTGTTTATTTCAAAAACTTTCAATGTTACAAGGCAAGTATGTCATGTTATCCCCAAGACAACCGAATTTCCAGACGATTCGCGGCTGCACGTTGGACCGTGAGTTCGTCGGGCACAACGGCGCCGTCAGCGCCCTCGACGTCTGCCACGAATTCAGCGTGGTCGTCACCGGCTCCGGCACCGGACAGTTGTTCATGTGGGACACGAATCGGTGGGCAGCCCTTTAATGGATGCTTTTCTACCAATAATTCGACAAATAAATCTTACTAGTTTGGGGCGTGTAGAGCGCTGTATTGATGAGAAAAACCGAAACGTCGGGACCTTCAAAAAAACTCACGTTCCTCCACCGCTATTTTGGTTGTATTTGGATTCATAATATGAGGGTCAACTTGACTATTGGATGGAGTTTCGGAAATTGGATTTTGAAATAGTGTATTGGACGTGCGGCACACACTCTGATTGGACGGTTTTGCGTTGACACGTGAGACATCATAGAACTGAGTGACCAGTAACTGAAATGCACATGAGATGCACTGATGACAGTGGTGATTGCGTTTGGCTCATTTTTTGTAAAAAAATCCGTTTCTTTCGATCGCCTCACTATTTATTGGTCGTTACTGGTTGCCACGTCAGTTTATGATTGACTGCATCATCAATCATCATTATGAGCTGATCCGTGAGCTGATTGGTTGAATTCTGCTCCATGCAATCAGTATCACCCCGTTCTTGGCGTCTCCAAAACTGTCAGAAACTAACAACTCCCATGAGCTCATGTTTTGAATACAATCTCGATTGCAATAGTGTCGTTGTGTTCAGTCTGACGTTCGTTCGCGAGTTCGCACTGCACAACGACGACGGCGGTGGCGTCACGCACGTCGCCATCAGTCGCACCACCTGTGACGTCATCAGTGTCTGCCAGTCAGGTACAGTCGAACGCTCGTGAATTATAGGCAAGCAGCTGATTGGTTGAGTTGGTGGTGATCACGTGGTGATGCCTGCTGTCCGTGCAGACATTGCTGTGGAGGGCGGAGTCGGTCCTGCGCAGGCAGCAGACATCACGTGTGCACCAACCGATCTGGGTTGATGCTTTTAGTCTTTTTTCAAATTCTATGATCTCGGTTTTTTTCTGGTTCTGCAACTCGCACACATTTTGCACGCGCATCGAAGCAAAGTTTGGTTCCATGTTTTACGCGCCAATTCGAAAAAACGCAATGAGATCTCGCGACCCCAGTCGTATCTCAGGAACTACAGAAATGCAGGTTCACTTCGGAAAAAAAGGAAAACAAGAGAATAAAACAGTATAGAACGTGGAAAAAACAGTGTTCATTCGAAAAGACAACTTTGCGGGAAAAACCTCAAACTTCAGGCTACGGTAGTCGCTGTCAGCTGCACACGGTCAACGGACGTCTGGTTGGCGCCATCGACACGGACATTGGCGTGACGAGTGTGGCGATGACGTCACTGCCAGAAGGCACCTGTGTCAATGCTGTCGCACTCGGCCTACAGAATGGCGTTGTCCGGTGAGGCGTGGTCACTGTTTTTTTTGTTTTTTTGGGTTTGTTTTCGTTGCAGAAATTATCGTTGAAAGTATCGTGCTAGAGCAAGTTCTTGAATTGTAGATTTTTTCGAACGGGTCAGCATTGTAATGATTGTTTGTTTCAGACTGTTCGACATGTGGACGCTGTCTGTGATACGCGAAATCTCTCACCAATCGTTTCTGGAGCCGATTTCAAGGTGATTTAACGGCGTTTTTGGACCGGTTCGGACGGGAACCTTTGGGGAACCTCTTTTGTTGATTGACCTGTTCATGTCATTTCAACCAATCAGCAGATGTAAGTCTAATGCAAATGTAGCCCATGCAGCCCATCAGTTGCAGTTTGACGTTCAGTACAGTTATAGTAATAGTCTGAGGACCCTGCACTTCCTTCGCCGTACACCAAACAATGTGCCAGCGCACAATCGCCTGTGAGTTTGCCATTCAATTGCGATCACGTGAGGTCCGCTGCTAAGAAGCGGTGTTCTTGTCACAAAACATCGAAGAACAACCGCCTTTTCCAGTCTCTGTTTCGCACAAATGGACCGCAAACTGTACGTGTGCACGCACAGCGGCGCCGTGCTCTGCTGGGAGTGCATGCACGGCAGGCACAGCAGACCGCCGAGGTTCATTTTCGCGCACCCGAGAATGTGAAAACATGCAACTTGAGTGTCATTTTTCAGTTTTTTTGCAAAAAAAACAATTGAAAATACCACGGTGAAAAGGGACTTTCACCTTTTTATTCTTGCCTTTCGTTTTTGCACCGCGCTTTGTTGCCTTAACACGGGGTTACTTGATTAATTAAACGATTCTTGTTGGATTTATGGTAATGGTGGTTTTTTCATATTTTTGGCATTTCGAGAACATTTAAAAAATATTGTTTTTCACACACTTTCTTGTCATTGGTGTTATTGGCATTTTGTTTTGCTGTTTTTCCTGTTTTAGAGGCTAGTCGAAATATTCATATTCCATTTGGCCTTTTCTTTGTCTTCTCTTTCTTTTCTTAATATTTATTCGAATGATTCCTGAAAAAAATCAGTATGCTTCACCGTATTTTCCGTTGTGTCTTATTGTGAATTGCCATTCAGTTTTGATTTAACCCAAATTATATTACTTTTCCACTCATGGTTCTGTGCTATATTTGTTGATTTTTGTTTCCTGTTGTGACAGCTCCATGTTTGTTTGATGGTGCCCAAATTTTGGTTTTCTGACTGGCATGGTGACAGTACAATTTTTTTCGTCGATAACTTATAGACAAAAGGCTACTTATATTGCCATATAATTGAAATGTATCCGCGTTTAATTATAAACGGGTTTTTGTTTTTATTGTTGTTGTTTCGCCCGAATACCAACACTTTTTTACACGAATTCTATTTTTTCCTCCGAAATTCCAACATGTTGATTGTCTATTTTGTTGTGCAAAAATTTTTAATTTTGTTTCGGTGCACGTTTTGTCACACTGAATAAATGATAGCTTAAAAATCTTAGCTTAAAAATTGAAAAACAAAACATCGTAAAAAGTCGAAAAACTTCGGAAGCACAGACGTCAAAAAGTCGTCAACAAAATGTTGCCAGTCCAGCCCACAAAACAGGGTCGTAAAATTGAAAATAAACGTCAAAAGCGAAGGAACAGCCATGTGCGTTGCTCAAATCTTGTGCTTATCGTTACGGTTGAATTTTTTGAAGAGCATATTTTGCGTTTGGGGGCTCACATCTACAGCCAGATGTCAAAATTCATACTGCTTGTTTT
This sequence comes from Theristus sp. LFF4_11, assembly GCA_030248135.1. Taxonomy (NCBI): domain Eukaryota; kingdom Metazoa; phylum Nematoda; class Chromadorea; order Monhysterida; family Xyalidae; genus Theristus; species Theristus sp. LFF4_11. The sequence goes on from JASANC010001905.1 coordinate 13,229, forward strand.
TTTGAAGAAAACCCGCATTTTGAAAACACGTGGAGACGCCCAAAAACGTGAAAGCTTCGCTATCACTTTATGAATCAGCCGTTATCCGTCATACACATTCGTTTTTTTTAGCAAAACAGAATGCACCCAAGCCAACCGTTTTTTAGTAGCATACCTTTCAAAACTGCTTGACTATGCGACCGGTCACCAAAAAAGCGTTCTTTTGTCTCAAAAATTCAGTCCAGTCTTCTGGTTGGACAAAAATCCATAAATTTTGTAGATCGGACCATTCACAAAACGTAGTAAGATAGTAGTGTGTCTCACCACTACAGCAACCACATGAACCAATACAATAGAATGCTTTTTACAAAAGTGAAAACATTGAGAAAATAACGAAAACTAACACTTTCTGCATTGAGATGCAGATGACCAATAGCAGCAAAAATCTACCAGGTTCTTTTTATTTCTCGTTTAATCAACAAAAAAAACTAACTGAACTGTTACACTTACAAACTGTTCTCATGCCCGTGCAAATCAAACTTCATTTTTCAAGGAAAAAACTACTGAGATAGGAAAGGAAGAGATAACGACAAAAAAACGACGTACAACAGCCAAGCGGCAGAGGAGGTGGCTCCGCATTTTTTCCTGGCGAATTTCAGCACTTTCGTTGCCCCGTCGAGCGTGAAAGAAAACTGAAACACATTTCGAGCACAGGCACGTCTTCACATGTTGTTGAACGCGGATTTTCTGCACAATCAGCAGAGGGCTCCAAAACACGTTTCATCCCCCCCAAACTTCCATCCGCCTGGCCGTGCGTTTATTTTATTTACACGGTTGCTCTGAAAAGCAATACAAGCGCAAGCTAACGGCGTGTTGAAGCAACAGCCAACAAGCAGTAAGTTGCGCGTTGTTGTTAGCTGCCGCGGGCTATAAGGAATTACAGACACACAGTCATCATTCCCCCATTCAACCTCGTTTTTCACAACACACCACGTCTGGACATGTTGAATTTGCTTCTTGGTCTGGCTATGTGTGTTTGTGCGTTGCGTAGTGTGGTGTGGTGTTGTGTGGTTTTGGGCCCCACTCAAAACTCACTACTACTACTGTGAAAGTTTTTGAAACTGTTACCAAACACACATGCTTTTATTTCTTCCATTCTTCCAATAAAGTTGGACAGCATAGCGGGTTTTCAAAAAAAATCTTCATTGTCGCCTTCTCGCTGGCGAACCCAATAGGTTTCTTCCGCGCTTCTTGAACGACCGTGTGTTTTGGAAAAGTGGGGCCCCTGAATGTTTCGGGTTTATCCTTCGTCTTGTGGTATAAACAAAAGCAGCATTGCCATTATGACGGGTTTTGTAGTTTTTAGCACGTTCAAAACAAAAGCCATTCATTATGAGCGACCATATGGGTCGATCAACGTAACGTGGTGACTTTCGATTTCTAGTTCCTTCCTCCAGTTTTCAGTGCAGTTTTGGCAGACTGGCTGTGTTTGATGATCAGATTATTGATTATTGGCAGGCTACCGCTGATTATTGGCTGGATTTGAGTTTGGAAGACTGAAAAGTTTTCCGTTTTTTTCAAAAGTTATGTCTGATTTCTTGCGATTTCAATTTGTGAATTTCAACAGCATTGCTGTTGTGTGTGACCTGACCTGCCATATGGTTGTTCGAAATTGTTGCATTGTTTCAGAGCTTCAGGATGATAACTGTCGTAAAATGTGGTTCAGTGCACAGCTATTTCATTTTTTATGAGCCTGTTTCGAAGGTTTTGTTTAGCTGATATGATCTCATTTTTTTCACGTTTTGTTCAAAGTGTTCGTATCAAATTTCAGTTCTCCACGACTCACACCAACAAAAAAGTTTGAAAAGGAAAGTTGCGCATCAAGTTTTCGAACTGGTCCGAAAGTCGAAGTGACTTTTTTCTGCTGACAGCCTCTCAACAACTATACACCCATACACCAGCAATACAAAAACGACAATTTCAAAAAAGTAACTCCGTAAATTCAGCGCTGAAACGCGCGACAAAACAGAAAGGCCAAAGAATCATCTGGGACCTTGAAAAGCCTTAAACCATGGAGAGGCGCTTTGGCGTCCTGCTCCTTTGGTGCGTGTTGGGCGTTTCAAATTTCGCGCGCGATGCTGAGCCCGCGATTGCGTCCCCGCTAGCCGCCGGCTGCAAGGGTTGCTACCCGCCGTGCATTTGTCCCGGACAAAAGGGCGAACAGGTACAGTAACTGAGCGTGTATTTTTTGCGATAGTTGGATGATTTTAGGATTCAGGATTTGAAACTGCACAATTCTCGAACAACATTTCATTTGAGTCGCGCGCTTGCAGATTGGCTGCGTGTTTGAACCAAAACATGCAGATGATTGGTTGCTTGATGTCATCGAGTATGTGGTGAAGACTTTTTCAAACCACTACAAAAAAATGTTGAAACGTTGCTCGAAACCATTTTTTAATCTCGTAAAAGTACATAATAAACGAAAATTAATATTACCAAAAACGTGATCAGGGCGCCCCCGGCTTCCCGGGTATCCAGGGTCACATGGGCGAATACGGCCCGCCGGGCCTCGAGGGCATCAAAGGCAGCGTCGGCCCGATCGGGCAACGCGGAAAAATGGGGGATGTCGGACCGAAAGGACTCCGGGTGAGCAGCGCCAGTTTTACTTCCCAATACACAGTCTGACCCTATAACATATCCAAAACCAGCTGATTGGTTGGTGCGTGCATTCTGTGCATGGATTGCTGTGCAGGCAGAGTTTGGTTTGCATATAATCCATGCATCACGTAATAGCCAATCATCAAGTTGGATATGTTATAGAGTTAGACTGTATGTATATTTTTTGTTCACTTTGAATATTTTCTGCTTATACAATCAATCGTCTCACGATATTCATGACTGAAGTGTCAAAAAGGCGCATTCATGAAAGAAATGCATTCATTCAACAAATGAATTGATACAATAATTGCTGCTGCTTGAACACATTACAAAAACATGCGTTTGTGAAAGATCAACAGTGTTGACAACAAGTGGCGCCTCATGATGTTGCTTCAAGAAGATGTACTTGAAAAACTAACGCGTTTTTTGGCAGTGTCGTTTTTTCAAAAATACCGCTCGTATAATTTTAGGGTCCAATCGGTGAACCAGGCCGCCGCGGCCCCAATGGTATTCCCGGCGGGCCCGGACCGGACGGCCCACGGGGCAGACCGGGCATTCCCGGCTGCAATGGAACGGACGTGAGTGGACATTTTTTTGTTTTCAGCTGTATCTGAATGACAGGATTGCGATGATTGCATTGGTAAACGTGATTATTATAATGCCTTTGTTGAATTTATTTTGCGGTTTTGTAGGATTTTTTTCTCACCGCACTGGTGTATCGCTGGAGAAAAACGATTCAATATTTTTGTTTCTCGCACACCAGGGTGCCCCTGGCAGAGAAGGTGAACATGGCTATCCCGGACCGGAGGGTCCCAAAGGGCCTTATGGCCGTCCAGGCCCGCGCGGTGACCCGGGAGAAGGCGGTAAAAACTCGGTTGGAAAACGAGGCGAACCCGGCGACCGCGGTATACCGGGACTGGCGGTTTGTTCCTTTGTTCTTCGGTTGTTAAATTTCTTAAATTTCTGCTCAAAATTTCGCTCAGATTTTACCCTTTTTTTCCAACCGACATATTGTATCTGCTTCGGTATACCTATAGGTTTATGTGCATTTGTGCAATTGAAGTTGATTGGCTGAATTGATCACGCGCGCTCCGATTGGTTGAATCAATCTCTTTGTTTCTCAGTGCTTTGAGTTGAAGGCAGTCAAAAAAAAACTCGTGGGGATTTAGGTTGACTGTGCAGCAGTTTACTTTTCCCTTAATTCGGGTCACTTTTTTCAACTTGTCAACAAATGAATGATTCTCAATGAATAAAATTATTTGTTATTACGGTAGTGCATTATGTAACTGCTGCACATTGGATGGATTGGATGAGTCACCAACCGGTGCACAATGCATTATTCAACACACGAACGTTGTTTTTTAGGGAAAACCGGGCCCGGATGGACCAATGGGTGAGAAAGGCTTGAAGGGCGACTTTGGACCTCCGGTACGAATCATTGTTTATTTGTGTTCAACTGGTCGTCTATTGGTAGTTAGCACTTAGCAATACAACCAATCGTACAGTCATTCTCTCTATCCTCATTTTCCACTGCTTGCGGCCTGAGATTGCTGGACAATTGCATTTCGATTTTTTTGTAAAAGCGTTTTCTGGAAATTTTGCCAAAAGCCTGAAAATGCCAATGATAAAAATTTCAGTCCGATGGATTAATTCAAGTGAAAAAATTGGTTGTCATGAAAAGCATAAAGCGTGTGTCTCTGTATTTAACAGCTGTTCTTTCACGTTCTCAAAAAAAACGCACAAAGCTCGGGGCTTCCCGTTTTCCAGGGCCCTCGCGGCCTCAAGGGTATCGTCGGCGACAAAGGCCCCGTTGGGCGTGTCGAGTTCCCCGCTCAAAAGGGTGAAAAGGGCCCACGCGGGGCGCCCGGACAACCTGGCAGACCTGGCAAACCTCCCGTTGCACTCGAATCCACTCCTGAAATGCTCGAAGGCCCGCAGGGTATACCCGGTGATAAGGTACAGATCGTGGGATTGGTTGCGGTCATTTTGTCGCGATAATATTTTGTTCGTTTGTTATAGTACAATATGGTCTGGTTCTCATTGAACTCTGAGAATTGTTTTATCGTAGATCCCATTAATGATTTTGTGAACAGTATTACGGTGTCTAATTTACTTTCATTTTTGTTTTCAGGGGGAAAAGGGCTCAATGGGGCCGCATGGCATGAAAGGCCTCAAAGGCAGCGATGGGCCCATTGGATTACGAGGCATGAAAGGACTGTTCGGCGACGTGGGCGATTTAGGACCGATTGTGTGTTTCATAAAAAACACAAAAACGTTTATTTTGAAATTTTCAAATTTGAAAAAAAGAAACTCCTAATTGTGTGCAACATGACATGATGTGCAGCATATGTGAGTTGTGATTGGTCTCACTGATTATTCTTCTTTCTAGCAAATCCGATGCAAAGAATCGGCTTGCGCTAGTTGAGTGTTTTTTGGCAAAAAAAACTGAGCATCCAAAGAATCAGAAACAAATGAGAACAAAATATCACAGGGAAAACAAGGTAAAGCCGGCAACCCAGGCAACCGCGGTCTACCGGGGCCACGCGGCGACGACGGACAAAACGGTCGACCGGGACAACCTGGACTGAAGGTTGGTTGGTTGGCTTGTTTTTGTTTCGGAGATAAATCGTTATGTAGAAGCTCGCAAAAAAGAAAGAACGGTATCGGATAAGAGTTGCAAGAAAACAAATATTTAGCTAAAAAATTGATGGGTTTTATCTGATATCATACAGAGCAACCGATACATTGATACTGTGATTCAAAGTGTGTAGTATGCTGCATAAAAGTGAGAGGTTCAAACAAACTTGCTTTACCCGTGCGTTCCATTACGTACACGCCATGTGTGAAACCGTCTTAGCACTACACCCGTCATACAATATGCCCGCACAGACAGCACAAGCGTCACGTTATCGCCAACCAATCAGCGGATTGCCTATAATTTACGAGTTCGACTGTATTTTCGCCGCTTGTTCTCGCAACTCAGGGCGAACGAGGTGATCCCGGCTATAACGGGCGTCCCGGCATCGATGGCGACGTCGGGCCGCCTGGCCGCGAGGGCATCGGCGTTGGTGGTCGCGGTGCACCCGGCTCACAAGGCCCCGACGGTTATCCCGGACCGAAGGGCGTTTCAGGGTTGCCCGGGAGGGACGGGCCGACCGGCGATCGTGGACAAGCGGGGCCAAGCGGGCCTCCGGGCTTTCCAGGTGAAATGCGGTCACGCACAATTACAAGTGCCAACAAGACCGTTTCTCGTGGACATTGCTCGTTTCGATCATCAGCCAGAATAGTGGTGACGACATTGACTGGATTTCAAACTAGAAAGTATCCATATTTTGAACTTAAGGTGCAGCTTTTTTCCAAAAATTGTTTACTTTGGGTAAAATATCTTCCAAAGAAACCCGCAACAGGACTGCCGGGACGCAGAGGCTCTAGCATTCCGGGCGACCGCGGCTACGATGGCAGAGACGGCTCGCCGGGCCAGCCGGGGCAGCCGGGACTCCAAGGCTATCCGGGTTTGCCCGGCGAAACCGGCGTTGACGGCAGAACTACCGTCGGACCACCGGGTATGCGCGTGGATGAGGGTGCATTGATTTTGGGAAAACCGTTGCAGTATCGCATTTCACTTGCCTTGTTCGTTGGTTCTCGCTGCAGTGTGCGTTTAACACTTTTACGGCTGTTTTTTATTGCTGCTTCATTCTCGTGTCATTGGTCGCGGCCTGGTGGTAGCGCGTTAGACTCGTTGTCTGTGTGTTCGGGGGATAAAGCCCCGCCGAGGGGTGTATAGGCACTTAATGACAGAGAAAACTCGATGGGCGCCCTATTCGACGGAGTTCTTACGCTTTTCTGGGTTAGCCTTGCGGCAAAAAAACATCGCTTAAAATCCCCAACAACAACAAGAATTCAGAGACAGAAACGCAATCTTAACAAAGTGCAAAATTGCAACTGAAAGCAATAAAACAAGGAAAATACAACATGCGTGTACACTGTATTGCAAGCACTGTTGCAGCGTTGTTCACGAAATCACAATTTTTAGCAGCTTATTAATTTCGTAACTTTTTGTTTAAATAAAAAAATATAAAAAAGTAATTGCAGGCGACCCCGGCCACGACGGTAGAGCAGGCCAACCGGGTATACCGGGTCCCAGCGGCGATCCCGGACGTGACGGACCGAAAGGCATGCCGGGAGCAGGTCGCGACCAAGCGGGACCACCGGGACACCCCGGGAAACGGGGACCGCCCGGCGATGCAGGTGAGCGTGTAGACCATTTGCAAGCTTTATACAAATTATACAACTTATTGCTGATTGGTTGGTTGTACTTCCCGTTTTAGAAAACGGTCGCCTCACCGTGGTGTAATGCTTACAGGCCGAACGGGCACGGACGGCTACGCGGGGCCTACTGGTCAAAAGGGCTTCAGAGGCGATGATTGCGGTTTCTGTCCGCCCGGCAAACCAGGTGCCCGCGGCGACAAGGGAAACGAAGGTCGCGCGGGACACAAGGGCGCCGGTGGCCCGGTGGGCAACAAAGGCTACCCGGGCTTCCGCGCTGGACCGCCGGGTAAACCGGGCCCACCCGGTACTCCCGGCATGGAGGTACGTGACTGGATGTTATTTTTTTTAAGTTGTCACGTTTTAGTATCGCTGTTTTGAAAGAACCGTTCATTTTTTTAAACAAACTTTTGTCGGTCTTTCAGTATTCCCCCCCCCTCCGGCCAACTTGACCCAATGAAGCTGGTTTTTTAATGTTGTGCACCGAAAGTTGTTTGTGTTCGATTTTCTGTTATCTTTGCTCATCTTGACCCGTTTTATGCATTTCCGTCCCGATAATAATCTAATCAGAATAACAGCTGCGCCGGCGACACACAATGAGATCTAAATTTCGTACAAACAAAGTATGCAAAACGCGCACAAACAGGAAATCCAGAGCTACATGTACATTGTTACGGCTACGGCGTTGACACTAAAAGTCAGGTATAAAAATAATCAATTGAGTTTTTCCGTTCAATAATAACTTAGCAAAAAGAGAAATGTCAACTGTCAAATGACTGACAATGGTCGCAAGTTCTAAAAACCGAAACTGACTCCGCGAATCGTGCCAAAAAACAATGCACTGTTCGTCAGCAAGATCGTACAACTTTGAGCTTCCCACACAGTTCTTATTGACCCATTTTTTTCACCCAAACTCTCAGTCCACCCTCAACTCAACGGGCGGCATCATCGTCGAGTTGTGGTTGTGATGGTTCGCCATTTCCGGCGGTTTGTCTGCCAATTTCCCGCCGTTGATCTGTCCACTATTGTTCCCGGCCGACTCGGTCGCCGTCAACGACGGACTGCTGTTGTTGTCGTTTGCGTCGCGCTCGTCAGCCTCATCGGCTTGCTCTTGGGCGGTCTTTGTCTGCGACGACATTGCGCGGTCCTGCCGTCGTCGTCGTCGCTCCTGCGTCCAGTCGTACAGGCGCGTCAGTTGGCCGTGCCGATGCGCGTAACGCGCGAGAATTGCGAGCGTCATGAGCAGCGCAATCGTGAAGATCTGCCATGAAAAACAACAACAAATGTTTTGCTGATGTTTCAGCCAGACATTACATCGGTCTGCGCTGGGCATCATTTTTGTCAGGCTGTGCAGCCCGCGGGCTTTGTCCTGAACTGACGAGTCGGGGGCCGAACTTACCAGGCGAAACCGCAAGAAACAGTGCTTGCACGTTGTAAAACAACAGTTGCGGCGACTTCTTGCGAAGCTTCGGCGTACTTTTCAAGTACAACTGTAACTCGTCGGTAATCAGAATCTGACCTTAGTCGTAATCAAGGATGACCTGTTTTTTTGAATTTCACCTGCTGATTGCTCAAACCAGCTTCGATGCACACAATCAGGGTGTGCCAGATTGAAAAATTCCAGACTAAATACGCACGAGAATGCACTTTTCGCCCCTTTTCGAGTGGGGTTTCATGAAAAAGCATACCAGTCCCTATTCTTTTGTGACTTGCAGGTTCCAAAAAACATAACAGCCCACACGTAACAATCGATACCAAGAACGTTCGAAGGTCGTACGACTCAATGGTGTTGCCGTTTTCATCCACACCGATTGCCGGTTCATCGTCTTCCTCCAAATCGCCCGACGTCACTGCGATAGTGGCGTTTTGCTCTTTCTTCGGTTGTGCATTTGGCTTGCTTGATTTAATTCCGCAAGCTTCCTCTGGTAATTGGCTGAAGATAACGGTCGCCAACCAATAGGCGGTCAGCCCGCTATCGGGCATAAAACTGGTCATTTCGGTTTTTCACTGTCGTCTGTGTTTTTTTCTGAAAATAGAATGTTTTTTTCAAGTAAATGCCGATGATCTGTGTTTTTGCCGACAAATTCAGAAAAAGAAGAGCGTTGCACCAGAAAACCCCAGAGCAAACAACACAGTTGAACAGTGTGCAAAAGACAAAATAAGGTGTTGTGTAGTGTGTGTTCTGCATGCACATTTTCACTTTTGCACCAGTTTGACAGTGCGCACGCACATGCACTATAGTTGTTGTTGTTGTGCATTTATCATGACATAAAGGGACAAACTGAGCGAAAAATCACTGAAAAGTTTGTTGTTTTGGCCAGACTGATCGTTGTAGACGCGTCTTGTTGTTCTCTCGTTCGTGTTAGTGCGATATGAGAGACTGGAAAAAAATACACTCTTAGTAAATTCCACGATTTCCATTTGGGCTTTAAAAATTTGTTGTTCAAAGAATGCAGATATCCCTCCAATAAATGTATACATACTTTTGCCCCTTCTCACCAAACGCAAGACAATGGGTAAGGGGAGAGTGGTTTCACCGAATACCGTTAGGTAGAAAAAAATAACCGTCAACTTGCGCAGATGTTGTTGAGAGCTAATGGTTTTTTGTACTCCTTTAAACTTTACTTGTTTTCAGGGCCCGCCGGGACCACCGGGACCTCCAGGACCAAGCGGACCCAAGGGACCATTGGGTGATTTCCGACGAGAACCGTCGCCACCAGGCATCAAAGGTCCAAGAGGCGATAACGGATTACGAGGTATTCTCTTTCCTAAAGCCCAGCGAAAACCCTTGAAAAACAAACCAGTTTCATCTTGGCTCTGTTTATTGGCTATTGTATGATATGTGTTCAGTTTTGCTAAGAAACTGGATTTCCTTGTGTATACAGCCTGACACTTAAGGCCCGTTCATACTGACGCATGCGCATACTGCACGACACGGCACGGCACGTCATGTCAGGTCTTGTGTTTTAGCAGACTACCGTTCATGCAAACGTTTGTATGTACGGCACGGCACCGCACGTTAGGTCTTGTGTTGTTGCATATTACCGTTCATGGGGACGTGCGCCTTTGACGCACGTCGACACACGTCAGCATACGTCAGTGTGAACGGGGCTTTACAACGAGTCGATTGACACCAATCAAACAATCAATCAGCTAGTTTCAAAAACATTTTTTTCAGGATTACTCGGTGCTCCTGGCCCCAGAGGCGACGACGGGCAACCGGGTTTGCGCGGCGCACCGGGGATACCCGGTTTAACTGGTGAAAAGGGTCTGATCGGAATTAACGGGAAACGCGGACGGGAAGGCGACCGCGGATATCCGGGACCGAAGGGCCCCAGCGGCGATTCGATTCCCGGACCGCCTGGACCTGGCGGACCGCAAGTCTGATAGTATTTCATCATATGTTGGGAGAATGCTGATTAAACGCGTGTGTGTTTTTTGCGAACGAAACATCAACAAAGCAAGGCCAAAACAGTGATGGTGCACGGCCAAGTAAACATGGCATCTAGTATTTTCACTGTGTGAGAGACGAAAGCGCGAAATTTTAATAAATGAAAAAAGATTCCATAAAGACAACAACTGCGTGTCAAATTTATCTAGTTTTATCAAATTAATGGCAATTTTGTTCATGCTATTCTGTTCGTCTTTTGTCTATTTCAAATACTCGATTGGTAAATTGTACCTGGTCCTGGTGAGAATGCTCCTAGTCTTCGACTGATCTTGCCAGAAGACAAGGACAGTTTTCTTGACCATACCGTACACATAAAAGTATTCCGGGGTAATAAGAGTCTTATGAACCGATATATTATCAGGTCCGGTCTTATGAGGCAGACATAAAAATGTGGAAATGTACACAGGGCGAACGCGGACCACCCGGCCTTTCCGGTCTCGATGGCATAAAAGGACCACGCGGCGACCCGTATCCGGGCATTTTCCGCGGTCCGCCGGGTCCAAAAGGACTTCCGGGTCCGCCCGGTCTGCCCGGAGAGCCTGGTTCGTCGCAAAATGCTCAAATACCAGTTTTTCAATTCAAAATGCAGTTTTTCAGTTCGTTTGTGGTGGTTGAATAATTACGTCCGATTGGAGTTAGATTATTAGATTGGATTAGAATTTACATTACCGGTTGCTAGAGTTGGAGACGATTCAATTCCGTGCTGAGCAAGATGATTACGGTTAGCTCATTCACCATTTCACAATTTTTTGTGTTTTGTTTGTGCTGCAGGAGACGCCGGAAACGCCGGTCGAGATGGCGAAAACGGCTTTCCCGGTGACCCAGGTCTAGCGGGACTTCATGGCGACCCGGGCCGTAGCGGTGGGCAAGGTGTCCCGGGCAAACCAGGCTTACAGGGTTTACCTGGTGAACAAGGCGTCGGGGGATATCCGGGCATAAAGGGTGCCCCTGGTCAACCCGGTTATCCGGGCGCTAATGGACCTCCGGTATTTCTCGCAGACTTTTAGTTTAATTATACACCTTTCAAATTTTGTTTAAGTAAGTATCGGTAATGTATTGTCTTTTATTGTACTTTGGTCCAGAGACTCAATGCGTGCAAATAAATAGGCAAACAGTTCCATACTTCCATGCATGGCGCGGAACTTAAAAATTGACAATACAAAACATATGAAGATGCTTGGCACCGCAAAACAAAACTCTGTCCCTATTCTGCACCAGGGCATGAAAGGCGAATCGGGCGTGCGCATCCCCGGCGATGTCGGTTTTCCGGGACTTCCGGGTATAGACGGTGCGGACGGTCAGCCCGGCCTATCCGGCTTGCCGGGGAAGCCCGGTTTACGAGGAATCAAGGGCTATCCAGGATTACCCGGTTGGTAGGGTTGCATTTTCTTGAAATTAAAATACACTGTTGCATCGGCACAAACTTCATGATAACTTGACAACAAAATAATAAAAAACCTTTTTAACAGGCGACGTTGGTCGACCCGGTGTTCGAGGTTTTCCGGGTCTCAAAGGCGAAATGGGACAAAATGGGCTACAGGGCGTACCCGGGATGCCTGGACTTGAAGGGATACCAGGCCAGCCTGGCGCAGCGGGACGAAAAGGAGATCCCGGACCTAAGGGAAACCCCGGGTCCCCTGGCTCAAAAGGCGTCTACGGTCCACCTGGAGAACAAGGTCTTGCGGGAGTTCTTGGATTCCCCGGTAAAGACGGTGAACCGGGCGAGAGGGGATTCGATGGACCGCCCGGCGTTCCAGGTACGTGACACACACAACATTCGACTAATATACAGCTATGACATATTTTTTTAAACGTGCCCCTCTAAAATGACGTCATCTGCCGCCAAACATGCGCTTGCCGTTCACAGCAAACCAGACTTTTCGTTTACCCAATTTCTACCAGTAACGTGTGTTTGTTTAAACCTGTCACTTACTATCCGCAGAATGTGAATCTTTTTGAATTACAGTGAGAAGGACGAATGTGTCAGATTTGGCTAAAATCAAACACCCAATTTGGGGCCCAATGTTTTCTGGCAACTCCGATCATCCCATTCATTCATTCTTCTTTCGCGAGCTCTGTGTTCTGCAAAATAAGCTGACACGTTCGAACAAACATACTGTAAATAAATGGTGAATGTCGAATCAGTCACATCAAACTATGACATTTTAGTGTCTGTACTTTGACAAATGGGCGTTTTTAAAGCAAAGGACGTCATTTTAGTCGGACACGTTTGAATAAATCCACAATAGTTACTGTTTCCCGTGTGAGACGGCGGGCCAATATTGCGGGCAGAACGGAAATCTGTGATAACCTACAAAAAAACGACCGTCTACCCCGACGACAGGCGCAAAAGGCGCCCCGGGCGCTCCCGGAAGTGCGGGCGTGAAAGGCGAACGTGGCGACGACGGTCGCAACGGGCGACCTGGCGACGACGGATTGACTGGTAGCCCGGGACTGCCCGGCCTGCCCGGTGTGCCCGGTATTCGCGGGGCGAAAGGTGCCCGCGGTGATGGCGGACCAAAGGGCGAGTCGGGCGTGCGCGGCGACACGGGCACGAACGGCAATCGCGGGCGGCCTGGCGATAACGGCGAACAAGGTAATGCGGTTTTGTTCTTGTGTCGGGTAGTGTTTTTTGTTGCATCATCGGACAGAGTGCGTTTGCACGCTGCAACGACACACACACATGCTCTCTTTCTCGACAAAAAACTGAAACTTTGAATCTACAATAAACCGGAGATTGTACAGCACAGCCGTGCGTTTACCGCACTCTAACCGTTTTTCGCCGTAAATGATTTCCGCACACTAAAGGGCTCGTGGAAAATGAACGGTCACTGAAAACTTATTAAAAAAACATGTTTCACACATTGACCTCGTTTGCTTTTAAGGGCTCATGGGTCCAACTGGCAACCCCGGACCCAACGGACCGCCGGGAATGAACGGGCTGCCCGGATTACCCGGCGACAGTATCCCCGGGTCCCGCGGTGCTCCCGGGATGGACGGCGATCCGGGCATCGACGGCCTGCCCGGACCACCGGGACAAATCGGTTTCCCCGGTGAGCCCGGTTTTCCGGGCCTGAAAGGTGAACGCGGCGACGATGGATTTGGAGGAGCGCCCGGTATTGACGGGCCACCCGGTCGGCCCGGACTGAAAGGATACTTTGGCGACGACGGCTTACCCGGTGCAGTCGGTCTCGATGGCCCGCCGGTATGATTGGAAACAATAGTTTTTTTTGTGTGCGTTTTTTCGTATTATGCACTGAATAATTTCTAACAAAATGATCGGAGAGGAATGAATAATGCGCAGGGTGACCCAGGACCAGCAGGACTGAAAGGTCATCGTGGTTTTGATGGCGAACCTGGAATTCTGGGACGAGACGGTGTCCCGGGATTGCCCGGCAACGACGGCGTCCGCGGTGACCCCGGCATTGACGGTCTTCGCGGCAGGGACGGTCTACCTGGCATGAAGGCACGTGGCCGACACATGGCGCACACTCTGAAATGTTTTTTTCTGTCGTTTTTCTCGTGAAAGTTTTTCTTTACCGTTCCTTCGGACGTTTCTGCGTCAGACGCGTTTAGCATATCCTCGACATTCCGCGTCTATTCCGCATCTAGTCAAAAATGATGATCAGCGCAGACGGATGTCATGTCTGACTGAAACATCAGCAAAAACAGTGGATCACACGAGACCAAAAGAGATGTTGACTGTTTCAGGGCGCTATCGGATTGCCCGGCGTGCCTGGTCAGTCTGGCTTCATGGGCCCGAAGGGACCACCGGGTGTGGACGGCTTCCGCGGTGCTCCGGGCGACGTCGGGCCAAGAGGCCTGGACGGCATGCCAGGTGTCCCCGGAGCAAGGGGTATGCGCGGACAAGAAGGAATCCCGGGACAACCTGGATTACCGGGAATCGGTAAGTCGGAGTAAACATCTCAAACTCAACTTTACGGCGTTTGCATTAAGCGCATTGATTGCTGATTGCTTGAAACTTGATTGCTGTTATTTTTCAGGTATACCCGGCGAACCGGGACTCTTCGGCATACCCGGCAAGGACGGCCGGCCCGGTTCCCCTGGCATTGATGGTGTCAAAGGTGACGCTGGAATGCCGGGATTCCCGGGCGAGAAAGGTACGCTGGGGGAGGGGTGCGGTGGGGAGAATAAATTATAAAATATTTGAAAAATATTGCGTGTCAAATGAGAGAAAAACTAAGAGCGATCGATATTCCCGTGGAAATAACCTTTTCTTGCAGGCCAGATGGGTGAACCTGGTGTTCGCGGTCGTCACGGTGAAAAGGGCATCGCCGGGCTAGACGGAAAACGAGGTCAGACTTCTGTTTTTATTGTCTGTTTATTTTCAACCAATCATCACAGCGACATGAAGAGTTACGGAAACTGAAAAAATGAAAAAAAAATGAAAAAAACGTCCATTAGCAGTAAAACTACAGTCGAACTCACTAAAATGTGGAATCAGCTGATTGGTCAACCGAGCGGAGGCTGCTCACACTCCGCACCGTTCTTTTTTCGTGGATTTGGATTTTATTGAAACGTGTTTTTATGAATTTCCAGCAACCTTTTTGTGCTAAAAATAAACTCAAAGGTTAGAAAACGCGAAATTTCGAAAATTTTATTCCACAGCTCAACTCAAAATGTATTTTTTGTTTAATGACGACGACGACGTCGTCGCTTAATTTTTGCGTGTGGACTGAAAAATAAAAGCTTAAAAGGAGTGCGCTGTGCATGGTTTGCTGCGTGCACCAAGTAAATGAACACAGCAGCTTACCAAAAACAACTTGAAAACGGTGAAAATGAAAAATGAAAGCAAAGTCGTCGTCGTCCGCGAAGTCGGAACGCATTTTTTTAAATTGCGGACGCATGTCGATCGGTCAGCTAGGAATGAAACCCCCTTCAGCTGGCTAGACAGCGCACTCATTTCAGGCTTTTGTCTTTCAGTTCACACGTAAAAATTAAGCGACGTCGTCGTCGTCGTCGTCGTCAGTGAAAAATGCATTTTGAGCTGTTGAATAAAAAAAATTGAATTTCGCAGTTCTCCAACCCTTTGAGTTTATTTTTAGCATGAAAAGGGTGCTGGAAATTCACACTCATTAAAAAGAAACACGATTCAATAGAATCCAGATCCACGAGAAAAGATGGGTGCGGAGTGTGAGCAGCCTCCCCTCGGCCGACCAATCAGCTGATTCCACATTTTATTGAATTCGACTGTATGGCATGCAATTTTCCTGAAATTCTGAAAATTTTGAAATTTGATGATCATTTTACTTCACAGCTCCCTTTGTACCCGTCAAATTGATTTTTCAGGTCGCGACGGGTTTAAGGGTTTGAAAGGTGACTACGGTGACCCTGGTAGTCCGGGTTTTCCGGGACCTCCCGGCGATCAAGGACTGCTGGGACGTCGCGGACTTGACGGCCCACCCGGTATCATCGGTGATCAGGTCAGTCGGGCACCCGCAGCGTGCAAGAATAACCCTGCAGATCTTGACAGGGCGAAATCTTTGAGCTTGAAAACTACCGCTTCAGCTGTCAAATTTTCGACCGCCCTTTTCTGCCTCTGCCCCAAACGGGTGTTTTTAACACATTCAAAATTTTGAATTTTCTGGTTTACCCGTCCGCGGACAGTCCCTCCGGCCCCTTTTTGGGAGGAAACTTATCAACAGAAGGCACACTTGGGTACTTTTCTGCTGCACCAATAGGTGGGTGCCACCTTTTATCGCTAAACTGCAAAGAATACAGATTCCAAGAACGAAGCATATGCATGTGGAATTTCAACAGCAATGGCAGAAAACCCACGTGTTAACGCGCACCATTGGTTTCAGTTTTCCAACTGCGCAATATGCATATGATGCAACTGACTGCATTCGTCTTGTTGAGTCTTCAGTTTTTAAAAGTGTTTCGTTTGTCTGCGTGGTGTGTGTGTGTGTGTGTTGCGGATCAGTTGTGTGTCTGTCTACAAACAACATACACACACATACATTTATCCCACAGCGTGTGTTTAGGCGTATACACGTGTCTGGTTTGGCACGCTCACAACAGAGGCAGAAACCATATTTACTCATAACACTAAGCGACAACGTTGGCCGCGTAGCTCAGTGGTTAGAGCGCTGGTCTTGTAAACCAGCGGCCGAGGGTTCGATCCCCTCCGCGGCCTACCGCTTTTACGGCGGATCTTGTTTTTGTGTTCGTTCGACATTTCAAACGGTCTGTCATTGATCCGCGCAAACCGACTGGTTATCAACAGTTTTAGTATTAATATAATCGTTTTGTTCTGTTTTTTTTAAAACGAGATATTGAAATTTGATTCAGGGCGATCCTGGCCTTCCTGGCTTGAAAGGCATGAAGGGTGTTTTTGGAGATGAAGGTCCCTCTGGGGCGCCAGGTGGGTTTTCAATGAAAGCGTGATGTTATTTTCTTTCTCAGAATTCTTGGTCTATGCTTTTCCGGTGTACAAACTTTTCAATACGGACATTCCAGCGATTCATTCTTAAGACCACTATTATGTTGCGCAGTCTCACAAGCAAACACACGTGCTGTAGTTGTTTCTTTGTGACCGTGCAACAGTCGAGATCGCCCGGTGTGCTTGTGCAAAACGAAAAAACAGCCGATGAAAATCGGTGCGCTATCTGAGAACGTCCGCCAACGTCAAAGAGTTTTCAGGGCTCAAGGGCGACCTCGGCTTGCCCGGCACCCGGGGCCTATCGGGCCGAGATGGGCGACCGGGCCTCCCAGGGCCAGTCGGGCCGCAGGGCCGTCAACGACCGACCGAGCTGCGTCACAGTCCTCCGGGCTTTGCCGGTCCGAAGGGATTGAAGGGCAACAAAGGCTACCCGGGAATGCCCGGTGGACAAGGTGTGTGTGTGAATTGTGTTTCTTCGGGTAATGTTTGCGGAATTAAAAAAAACACACACAGACGATTGATTGGATGTTGTTTATAGGCGATTTGTTATGTTTATTTTATCATTGCGTGGTTTTGGGTTTGAGTTTTTCATCGCGTAGTGCAAAAAACAGCGTAAAAACACAAAAGAAGCTGAAATCTGCGTAACGTCTAATTCTATACCTGATTAAAATCTCAGACATCCTAAATATACCAAGCCCCGAGTTATTAATAAAAAATGAACATTTTCATCTTCAACATTTTTTTACAACAGCATGTTTGTTTAGACCTGCCTTTTTTGTCGGAGACTACAATGCTCACGGAAAAAGGGGAGAACACGGTGATCGGAGTTGCAATAAAACCGCATGTTCAAATTGTCTAATATAAAAACCGTCTTTAGGGCGCCCTGGACCACCCGGCCTTCGTGGCGCACCTGGTGACGAAGGTATCTACGGAAACCCCGGTCCAAATGGTGCCAGAGGGATTTTTGGTCCCGACGGATCGCCCGGATTACCGGGAATTGACGGCCAACGCGGAAGACCCGGACAGCCAGGTTAGCTGTGCCTTTTCTGACTTGTTTTTGATGGCCGCTGACTGATTGATTGGCAGTTTTGTGAGTCAGAATGAAAAAATGTCATTTGATGTACTTTGTTATAGGGATGGTAAAAACGATTTTTAATATTGTCAGGAAAAACAGTTTCTTGCCAATTTTTTCCAGCACCCAGAATCCTGAACTTGGCCCTCCGGAAGCAATCAGAGGCGTCGCTGTGTTCTATGTGGTTGAAATTTTCAATTAAAATTGCAACACACTGAATGGCAAAGCAGTGTTTCAATCAAAATTTCTGACCAAACTGAGTGCTAGGGCTATAGATACAGCAGAAAATTCTAACGTGTACGGAAATTTGACTTTTGGATCTCAGTCAGTAATTACTTTTGAAGTGGTTGATTTATATGCTGAGGGAGGAATAAGATAAGTTATTCTTTTTTATGGGGCACGTTTTGTGTTTTGCACAGAATTTCAGTGCAATAAACAGTAAGTTCACTTAAAAAACAGTTGACACAAGTGATAAAACACGAAATTATTACACAGTTCATAACAAATAACAAAAAAGACAAACATAATATTGCGTGCAAAAAGGCTGCCTTCAACATAATTTCGATCACCTGTGTGGTCAGAATGGGGTTTTGCGTATATTTTTCCGTTCGGATTCGGACGTGTTTGCACGTAATCCTTTTTTGCACATTGAATACTTTCATTTTTTTCAGGTTTTTCCGGCTCACCGGGCGGCCGTGGTCCTGCAGCGAAATCGGCCGGCTGGTTTTTCGCGCGGCACTCGCAAACGACCAAAATCCCCGAATGCCCGGCAGGCAGTAGAATGATGTGGAGCGGGTATTCGCTGCTGTTCGTCCAAGGCAATGGAAGGGCCACTGGACAGGACCTTGGTTTGTGGACACAGACCCCAGAGTAAAGAATTGGGCAAAGAATCGGGTAAATGTGGTCGACTTTCTGTGCGTTACTCCAAACGACCGACATTCCCAAATGCGCGGCTGGCAGTAACATGATGTGTACTGTGTAGCGGGTATTCGGGGTACGCACGGAAAGGGGTAATGTTCGCTGAACAGGACCGTCTAAGACAAAGAAATTGCTAAAAGTGGTCAGTTTTTATGCGTTATTCGCAAGCGATCGACATTCCCTAATGCCCGGTCGGCAGTCACATAATGTGGAGCGGGTATCGTGTTTGCTGATATGCTGCGTTTTCCGCTATCACATATGGCGTTTGCATGTTGCGGTAAACGTAGTAAAAAAATAACCAAAGAAGATTGAATTCCAGGTAAACCGGGCAGCTGTATGCGCAAGTTCAGCACGATGCCCTACATGTTCTGCAACTTGAACAACGTCTGCTACGTCAGCAGCCGCAACGACTACTCGTACTGGCTGAGCACGCCGGAGCCGATGACGCCCATGATGAATCCGGTGCAGGGCACCGCCATACGACCGTACATCAGCAGATGCGTCGTCTGTGAGACGCCCACGCAGGTATACGCTCGAACACTCGAAATTATAGGCATTCAGCTGATTGGTTGGTGATCACGTGAAGTTTGCGTTCTGTGCAGGCATTGCTGTGTGGTGGCGGCGTTTGCCCTGCACAGAAAGCATTTTGTATCACGTGATCACCAACCAATCAGCTGATTTCCTAGAATGTAGAGTTTGACCGTACAGTAGTTATTGCTTCAAGCTTGTAGGCACAAATGGTTCACACTTCTAGGAAAAGCCGCACAGCTAAAAAACAATCTGAATTCTCTGAATTCAACGGTGCCGCACATTTTTGAATTGTCGCGCAATTAGTGAAATGTTTTTACTTTTTATATCCCTTAAAGCGCTCTACTGGTCACTTCAGAAAAGCACGGTTTTGTTGAAAGCAATGCTTTTATCAATGATTGCACCAAAAACTTTGCACTCACTCGTGTGTGGACAAAAGCAGAATATGCTGATTTGACAGTTTGGGGAATGCTAAACTATTCTTATCGTTTCTACAGACAATGGCCGTGCACAGTCAATCAGACAAGAATCCAGACTGCCCGCGAACCTGGGAGCCGATGTGGGAGGGTTACAGCTTCATTATGGTTAGTTTCTCACGGCATTGGTGTTTCCCACGGTGAATCTTCTCACGCATGTATTCCGTGAATTTTGTGCTGATTTGATGCACAAACTAGTTGCAAAAAGTCAGTTTTTTGTTGGTTGCACACCAGCAACCATCTCGGAATGCATTGCACCGTCTCTGTCCGGACATTCTCACGATATACACATTTTCCCACGCTCTATCTTATGAAACGAGCTCTACTTCACACGGTTCGGTTCGCAGCAAACGGGCGCCGGCGCGGAGGCGACCGGTCAAAGTCTGCAGTCGCCCGGCAGCTGCCTCGAGAGATTCCGCGCGGTGCCATTCGTCGAGTGCCACGGACGCGGCACATGCAACTATTACGCCACCAATCACGCCTATTGGCTTGCCATCATTGAGCAGGTTCGGTGGTAACGTTTTGGAACATTTGTAGCTCCGCCCCCCCCCAGTCCCGGAAGTTACAAACCGAGGTTGCAAAGTTACAAACCTTACGAACTGGAACTTACCAAACTCCGGTCCTGCACGGCTGATGCCCTGGTGAGCCAAAGCCAGCAGGCTGGCCATGAAAGGGGCACACAGACTTTGGGAACAGCATAATCATGGTAAGATCCGTTGGTTTTGAAACGTTATTCGTGATTCCAGTAGAATGTGCGCGCCTTTTTCAAGTCGTTCGTTTTCTGGGTGCAACGGTTGGAGCTGATTGGCGAAATTTGAACATAAGGGGCTGTCTGATTGGTCGTGCTACAGTGTGTAGCTTGACACTGCCAATAATCCACGAGTCGTATTTTTGCATATTTTTGGGATTTTCTGCAGTCTTCTATAATTTTTGACGGACATGACAAAAGTGTGTTCAATATGTAGGAGCAAATTTCATTCATGCGAAAATTGATTTTTCCACTTTTTCAGGATGAGCAGTTCAAAAAGCCAATGCCGGCAACACTGAAGGCTGGTGGCTTACAATCTCGCGTCAGCCGCTGCCGTGTCTGCATGAAGCGGGGTCTGCAATGAAAAAAGCGCAATGTTGCGTTCGAAATTTTCCGGCCAGGAGAAAAAAGAAACTGTCTCGTACATTTTTGAGAAAAGCTCTGAATTGATGAAGTGATCGAAAAAGGGACTGCAGAACTTTTTTCATTGTTTTGTGTGTGTTTTATTGACACTGTGATAATGCCAAAAAAGGATGAAACGTTATTTGATGTGTTTGAGTGCCTTTGTTGATGTGCCATTTTTGTGAAGTTTGTTCATTAGAGCCTGCGAGAGAATACACAGCACAGACGCGAATCGGTGCTGTTGGAATAACGTCATTGCTAACTCACAGGTTTTAATTAACCAACTTTACAATTTTTGGAATGACCTTTTTTCAGCGCTGCCTATTTTGTTTTCTTTCTGGAACCAAAAAGAACTGCCAGTTTACGTTTGTTATATTCAGAACCAACAGTCAGCATTTTTTAGTTGGTCGACGGAACCATTTCAACCTTTATTTTGTTTCCAGTTTTCCTGTCGTGTTTGTTCGAGATTTAGACGCATTTAATTTTTTTTGCCTTTTCAATCTGAACTTTTGAACTCTGAATTTCAAGTTTATCAATGTGCATTTATTCATATGTTCATTTAATCATACTTTCACGTTTGCCAACAGAACGGTGCTAGCAGTGTACAGCTTGTGAATGTGGTATAATTTCAATAGTTTTCCATAGGAAAAATTGTGGTTTACGTTTGCATTATGAAGTAATTCGTAGGTTCTTTTGTGCCAGAACTGAATAAAATGTACTGAATATGAAGTATTGATGGGTAGATTTCTTTCTCTACCTCACCCCGTATCCTTTTAAACTTTCCCCGGGTTCCTTGAATGACCGCTGTGCGAGTACGACAGACTGGTCTCAAAAACATTTTTTCCCAAAAGCTGAAAAATTTATCTGTACCCTTTTCACACAAAAAAAGTTATTCTGCAAAGAACGGAAATCGATTAGCGGAAATGGAAAATCATCAGAAGTGGAACAACCGTTACGGCAAGCCGCACACATTTCAAGGCATTTCAGCAAAACTGATAGATACGCGCACTGTTTGTGCAACAGTTTTACGAGTGTAGCGGGACCAAAAATACGTTGCAAAAATTGTTTGAAATATCTTGATCAAATAACAACGTCACATCGGCTAACATGCGTGAACTGCAATTTTAATTCGATTAAAATTTACCGGGGAATCATTGGTTTCTCATTTTCATCACTTGATTTCCGCAAAACTTCTTTTCTCATCAAGGACATAACGCTAGACACTATTGGAAGTGGAGTTTTGCTTCACTTTATTGCTGGTTTTAATTTCGACTTCAACACGACATGATGCAAATTGACGAAAACGCTCAATATTTGATTATATACAAATTTGATAACATCAAATTCATCAAAACAATGAATGTCATTGATTGAAGAAAAAAAGAAAACAAAAAGGTTTATTTTTGCTTCTTACATCACTGTTTTATCACAACAGCACGACACAACTGCACAGAACGATATCACCATTAAAAAGCACGAGCAACACGGGTCCACAAAAAAAACCCAAAAAATAATCCACAAAACACGTTAAAATTGTTGGAAGTAAACTGTAAACAAAGTAAACCGATGTAACGGGAGTTTCATGCATGAAACTTCCAATAATAAAACATCATTTTCAAAAAGGTGGAAATAATGTTAAAAGGATGGAGAACTGAGAAGAGCCTTCCGTTCCTACCGCTGTTGTTGTTAGAAACATCTTTCTTTCTTTTAATCATAAAAATGGCACTGAGAAACCGGAAGTATGGCATCAACAAAGTGATGTTGTTTGTGCAGCTACGATGAAGCGTTCTTCTCAGTGGAATTCATATAGCACACAGAATTATCAAACAAAAAAACCACAACGAAAAACACACGCCATATAATATGTAAAATGCTAAACTCTTACTGCAATCATATCAAATAATCAGCAACAATCAGCAACAATCAGCAACAACATCAGTACGGCCCATAGGCGCTGGTCTTGCGCTGATGATCGATTCTGCCGAGCATTGAGGCCACCTGGGAATGGAACTCTTCGTCCTCCGCTTGACTGCTTTGGAGACGCTGCAAAAAAACATTATAAACGTTATACAGAATGGTCCATTGGTATTGATTGCAACGAGTTTCTGACTATACGTTCCCGTAAGTCAGTACACCGTCTCTAAGGACCCGCTCGCACAGCCACTCTGTAATGGGTGAATCTTTTCAAAGTTAAAAAATGACAGATTCACTGGTGTTCATTTTGTGTCAATAGCGATTTGGAACACCAATGGTCAGCCGCGTTTTGTTTATCGATGCTGCGTCCATTGTATTTGATGCATTATGATTATTTCGATTTTTTACACCCTCTCTTCTGTTTCTTTTTTGCGGTTCTGTTTTTCGCGCCACATTTGTTTTCAAAAAAGTTTGTTGGCCGCTAGCACTGCCGTATGTGTGCGCAAGTGTAAACACACAACCACAACACAACAAAACACGCGTCAAAAGTAATCATGTGAAAGACCTTCACAGGTTCACCACACATTTTTTCTGAAAAACTAAAGTAGACGAGCTTTACACTCACTGCATGAACAGACTATAAATTTTGTCCGGTGCCCAGAAATCAATGTTCACAACACATTCCATTTTTACGTTTTTTGTTACGTTACCGCGTCACGTTTTTTTGTCCGTTTTAATGACAATCAATCCTAGTCGTGTAAAACCGGTCTGTTCGTGTGCGGTTTTTTTTGAATAAACGTGTCCAACTAACGTGAGAAAAATTACATCGGTGTAATTATGGTAGGCATGGGTGAACAAGAGCAGATTGAAAAATATTGTAGTCTTCGACTGTGCAAAGCTACAGATGTTTTATAATTTTTAAATCGAGTGAAGAGTGCTGAAATTTGAACGGCTGTATCCACAAGAAACAGAGAATACAAAATTCCGTACAAATGTAAACACACACTCGCGCCGATTCAATTGCAGAAACACGCGTGCAGAGGAATTTTCAGCGCCAAAAATGCTTGACGCACAAAACCTAAAGTGTAAAAAAACTTTTGCCGTTATTGTTGCATCCGAAAGCGTTCTGCGTTCTGCATCTGGCCTGTGCGTTTCCACACACCGGTTTCTGCATCTGCACCATTGCTATCGAAGAACATCAGCGTCTCGCACCATCTGCAGTGTTCTTACAGTCAAAAAACAAAACAAAAAAGGGTCAGACCTGTTGAAAAGACTCGCGTCGCTTCATTCGATCCTGCCTCTGTCGCTCCAGCTCCTCCTGCAGCTTCAGGTGGTTGTCCTCGATGCGCTTCTCGACCTTGCCCATGTAGTCGTTCAAGTGGTCGAGCTGGTTGTCGAGACGTCGAATCTCTGGACGGAAAAAATTATTCGAACGTTTCGAAACGAACGAACGAAAGAAATTAGGCGGTTTATGTTTTAGCCTCCGCTAAACCGATAATTCATGGTGTCGTCGCAGCAAACACCGTCGAGGTTAGGGCGCCCATCGAGCTTTGTCTGTGGTTAAGTGCCCATAAAGCCCCTAGTATACGTGTATAAAACAAAATCACTAAATCGCAGACATTCCACCCTCGTGGCCTGGTGGTAGTGCGTTAGACGTCTGTGCGCTCGTCGGATCGAGCCCCGCCGAGGATGTTTAGGCACTTAATGACAGAGAAAACTCGATGGGCACCCTGCTCAATGGGTGTTCTGTACGCTTCTCTGGGTTAGCCCTGGCTAAACACATCGCCTAAAATCCGCAACAAAACAACAACACAATTCCAAACAACCGACAACCCCGCCGTCGCACCTTCCAAGTCCTGCTCGGTGCCGCTTTCGTGCAGCGCCCCGATGCCCCTGACGATCGCCTGGTGTGCCTGCACGCTGCTCTCATCGCCGACGACGCCCCGAAGTCGCACCAACGCCTGCTCCCGTTCGTCGTCGTCGTCGCCGTTTCGTGAATGCGATCCGTTTTGCGTCACCGCGGACTCGCCGTTGCTCTCCAAGTTCGTCTTGTCCTGTAGCGTTTTCGGTGACTCCTTCGGTTGATCGGCGCTTTTCGAAGCCATTTTTTGTGGAGTGTTTTTCAAGCAATGGAAAAGTTTGATAATGAAGTTTGAAGTTATTTTATTTTCCGGAAGGCGTCGTCGGTAATTCTCTCGTCAGCCGTTTATTTATGATCTTCTCATGTGTGGTTGTAAATATTTCGATTGGTTATTAATTTTATCGCGTTTGATAATTCTGAAAATCGCAAAAAAGTATCCGAGTATATTGAGCTGTCAAGAAATTATCCGTCATAAAATTATCACATGAAAAATTAAATTCAGAATACAACTTGGCAGGTCAGCAATAATTCGTGGCGTTTCGATATATCAAGAAAAATGTTTATGGCCTCCGCAAAACTGGCGCAAATCAAACACAGGAACGAAACACGATAACACTGGTGGTTTCGTAATGTGAAAGGACGGAATACAAAACGCAATTTTCATCGATATCTAACTGCATTGCACTTGAAAACTTTGGATGAGACAAATAAAACACACGTTGAAAGCGATGAATAAATATTGGACAAGCGACTGCATGAATGAAAATGTTCGAAGGTGAAAACAAACTGTTTTAAAACGAAGCTTTGCAAACAGAGACAAATAAATTGAAAGGTGTGTGTGTGTGCATTTTTATGAACATCAGTTTGAAACAGAATCATCCTGTGAATCTAGTTTTAAAAGCGAAATTCGTCCAACCACTTTAAAAAACTGTCGATGCTCACCACAAAAGCAATCGATCGATCAGAAAAAAGGAACAAGCAAATGAATGATTGCTAAAAGTGCAATTTTGTGATGGCAAAAACTAAACCTGAAATTGCATTATTTTGTAGGCGAAGTAACAAAACTATTGACAAATTTACACAACAAAATGCACAAGTACAATTTCTGGTTGCAAAAAAAAAACAAATAACCAAAAAACAGAAAACAGGACAACATGCACTTTCTTCAGTTTCTACAAAGTCAGAAGTTTTGCTTGAATTTTAAAAGGAAAAATACTTCTGCGCGTTTTCTATTTGCGTGTGTTGTAGCGATAATCCGAAAGATGAAAGATGCATTAGTGATCAAATTTTTTGACTGTACGTGGCGTGATGGAAAAAAAGTAATAACATATTGAGAGAAAACGCTGAAAACCCGAGAAACGTACAAATATAAAGCAGAAAGGTGCACTCGCGTGTGTCAGAGCAAAAAAATGCAAGAAAGTACAGGGCGCGTGCGAGCTCACAGTCTCACGCAATAGCAAAGATTAAATTTCAAGGTTTCCTGGTTTTCAGACTTTCTTACGGTGTTCTGTTTACTTGAGAAGAGGTGGATTTTATTGCAAAAAATACATGCATACGGTCAACCAAAGCCGCAAAAATGGACATCAACAAAGTAACCTCAAGGTTGCATTGCAATATTTTACAACACCAATCAAGCAGAACAACACGAAAGTTCAATATTTCATTTCATTTCACAGTTGAAATAACGGAACAGAAGTTTTATTGATAAATAAAAGGTAAAATTTGGTAAAACAAACAAATGGGCAAATAAAGAACGGGGCTGTTGAGAAATCCTGTCATACAGGAAAGAGGGGAGAGCGTTTTTTGATGAGTGGGAGGGAAACCACGAAAAAGTAAAGACACAGAAATGACCAAACAAAGTCTTAGAATGGAAGGTATGCACAATACACCGTTAATTTATGGGTATTTTTGGTCAGACCCATGACCACTTTATGCAGATTGTGCATTTTTCTTTAAAACGCGCGTTGTTTTTCAAAATATGCAATGCAGCAAAAAAGCGGATGAGTCAGCGTTTTTTTTTCGGTAGCACAGTCGCAAGAAACCGCGTTTCAAAAACTGTAAACAAGAAATACCGAAAACGATTACATTACAGCACAGTGCGAACGTCAGCGTGTCCAAACAAGAAGTTCTGACTCAACCAAAAACATTGAAGACAAAAACGACAGAAACAAACACCTTTTTTACGTTTTTCATTTTTCAAACTTGCAGGTGTGCGAAGACAAATCAAAGAACTAAAATTCAAACCCTATGTGTAGAAAAAAACAGAAAAAATTATAATCGCATTTGGCGATGGAGAAAAGCGGTTGATCGACCTGCTGAATACAGGGTGATGGAAAAAGACGTGAAACAACTGATGAAGTTGTCAAAACTGCCAAATTTCTTAGTTAAAAAACGCGAGTTGCATATGATGACTGATTGAAATGATTTTAAACAGACATAAAATAAACAAATATCAAACCTGAAATTCAAGACGGAGCCATTGACTGGCTTGTTTCAGTCAAACGCGTACACTGTTGACTTAGGTACACCAAGAAACCGAAACTCTGTGGCAAAAAACCGAATCAAAAGCATATCACCGTGCTGCTTGATTTGTTGCGTGACGTGTCTACCAAAAATTGTTGTGACTTTTTGTCGGACGAAACCAGAATTTCACAACAACAAAAAATGCGTGCGTGGCGCAGAATTTTTCGCACCACTGGGTGTCGCAATGCTTTAAAATTGGACTTACACAAAAAATACCGTATTACCTCTATTAAACCCCCCCAAAATTAAACCCCCCCCAAAAAAATAAACCCCCACCTCCTCGACAAGTTTCCAAATAATCCCCCCCCAAAAATAATCCCCCATGGGGGATTATTGAAACCTGTTTGAAACACATACAGCATGGCCGAATAAATGAGGCAGTCCATCAAGGCGGGATTAGTCGCTGACTAGGAGTTGTCTTTTTCAAAAATGCCAACATAATTTCCAATCATGTGTGCAAGGGAGAAAGAATGAACAGAATAATACGGATAATCCATTAGTTTAAAAAAACGCGTCAAATTTGGCATACAATTTGGTTTCTGAACTTCTTTTTCTTTCATTCAAAATTCGCGCGCTCCTTGCACCCTGAAAAAAGCTGCCATGTTTAATCGGCTATACTGTACCAGCGAATTCAGTGGCTGGTTGCAGTGAAAATGATGAAATTGTGCTACCAAAGGCCCCAAATGGATGAGTTAATGGTATTGTGGATTTATACAAACGTGTCCGGACTAACGTGACGTCATTTTATTTAAAAACGCCCGTTTGTCAAAGTACAGGCACTAAAATTTTAGTTTGGTGTGACTGATTCGACATTCACCATTTGTTTGCGGGAAGAAATCGGCTAAACGGATAGTCTGGTTTGCTGTGAACGACAAGCGCATGTTAGGCGACACATGACGTCATTTCAGTGGGACACGTTTAAAAAAATAGGCCATAATTTCATTACAAAAGGCTGTTGTAAAAGGAAATTTCTATGTAGAGTAGAAGTTTCTGCGACTTCCTTCCTGCCATGGAAGGTATTTTTGCCATTTTGCCCACTCCTAAAAATGGTTTCCAAATAAACCCCCCCCCAAAAAATAAAGCCCCCCCTAAAAATAAACCCCCACCCCCAGAAGTCGCTGAAGAAATAAACCCCCATGGGGGTTTATTAGAGGTAATACGGTATGAATATTATTGAAATCATACAAATAAATAAATATACGTAAGCGTGAAATCCCGTGAATAAAACTTTTTGAGCATCAAAAACTCTAGGTATTTTTCTTGTTGCTTTGCAACCAATTTTTTACAGAAATGTCAGAATAAATTTCAAAGGGGGTTTCTGAAAAGTACACAAGCACGAACGGTAAACATTTTGGTGTGGGAAAATAAAATTTTAAAAAAGGTTTCAGCCGTTTTAAAAAATTATTTATATCTTTTACTGTTAAATTTTGGGGCACAAACGCAAACATACTGTCATAAAAACAATGAAAATGAGTTCAAAATAGTTTTTTTCAGGTACATCTCGTGAGAAATAAAATAAAATAAATGATCAACAGCTAAAAGTTCAAACGTACCTGAACAGAGACACAGAACAGAAACGTGTTCAGCAAAATATAATTTTCAAGAAACCGCTGTCAAAAACGTGTGGAACAAAATTGACTATTACAAAACTCGTCCTGAGCAATAAAAATTTCGTTTAAGATTGAAAAATACCACCGCCACATGAATGTTGTCAACGTTATTTGCAGTGACAGTAAAAAAGAATAGATAAAATCAGAAAAAAACTAGAACTGGACCTGGTTGGGTGGGGAAAAGGTTTGTGTAATTGAATTTATTTGTGCAGAATTCCTGAATGGTCACGATTGTAGACAGGTGATTGGTCGTACAAATGCACGGTGAAATACTTCAGCCAATCAGCGTGTGACAGAGTTGAACACGTTTTTCCAATGAATGTTCGCTATTTCAACCAAGTGAAAAAACAAAAAAAGTCAACCACAAGAAAACACAGCTCCCAACATGAATATCGTGTTGCGAATGAAGCGTCAGACAAAAAAAAACAGGCAATTTGGTTGAGAAACACAGGATTTTTTAGAAAACGCTTTCACGTTCAGAATGCATTTCCAGCTGCGCGCGGCTGCAAATTGCTTTCACGCTCAGAAAAAATGTTTCACTAATATTATCTTTCATTTTGGTCCCGGTTCTCTATGCCTTTGCACACAGGGATAGGAAAAACGTTTCAAGAATCCGCGGGAATTCAAAATTGGGTTACGGTAGCTGACGAAAGACGTCGGATGACGTCATGCGTCTGGTTTGGTGTCCGGCTTTTCCCCAACGCGTGAAACTTTTGTGCACGCGGTCTTCCTGTAACGATAATATCTGAAACGCTTTTTGGCTGCAAATGTTCTGGGTCTGGTTGTGCTACTGCGAACATGAGGCTGACTGGACAGTTATCGATTTTTCATGTTGCACTGCACGCAAAGCATGACTAAAAGAGGTGAAGAAAAAGCACGATTATAAAAAAGCACGATGTTTCCGAATGAGATAGTGCGAAGTTTTCTGAAATACCTCAAGCGCGCTTCGACCCACGTCCCTCAAGGGACGTAACTTTGTTGTTGCTGATTGATTGACGGTTTATTGTAAAAAATAGCGTGTCATCTCAGCAAAAAACGAGTCGTGTGACGAAGATACGCCGTTAGTTTTTTCTGGCGTCACTGATAAAAGAGTTAGCAGGCTCAGTTTTCAAAAAAAAACGTTAATTTTGCCGTTTTTCTGTTACACCTCTCAATTGGCTACTATTTGTACTGGATGGAAGTTGCAGCCAATCAGCTAATCGTACGCTTTGAATCTTTTGATGCGAAACTTTTGCATCACAATTTGTAGGTTGTGAATATTGAAAAACAATGATACCTGGTGGGATTTTATTTGTGCTAGTGTGTATCTGTGTGTGCTAAAACGTATTTTGTCTTCTTTATCAGTCAATTTTATCGTACTTTTGAAACTGTTAACGTTAGCTACAGACGTAAATAAAATTGGTAACCGGAGTAAACATTGCGCTCTGCGAAGTATACCGTAAAATCGTTACGTGACGCTTTATAGGGGGGTTTTGGTTTGCTGAAAAGATTAGTTTTTTGTTCATCAAGCAAACAGTAGCGTTTCAACTTTTTTAAGGCACCACACCACCGTCGTGCCAGTCGCATTTCGCAATTTCATTCTGCAAAAACCGCACACTCTGGCGATATGGAGCATTTTTTGCGTGCAAAATGGTGTGACACAACTAAACGATACAACAAAACGAAACCGTCAATTCGCAGAAATAAGGCAATTCAGTATGCACATTGTACAATGGAATGTAAGAAAAAACATTAAAACTAGAAAAACAAAGAAGTTCAAAAAGGATAATTTGGCAGGAAACTTGACATCGGAAATGGGTGGAAATTGGGTTGAACCAAAAGCAAAAATTCGGTTTGGTGGTTGGTTGGTAAACTCTTGAGCACTCTAAGGTGTCCGAACCAGTGTCTGGTGTTTTGTCCGGCCTTGGTGAACCGCGCGGTGTCGTGTCACGAAAATAAAAGTGGCTCAAAACGCCAAGTGTGGTGGGGCCACTTTCATTTCCGGAACAAGACACTGGACAGGACACCACGCGGACACACACCATTGCTTGAGAATGCACTCATCACGCTAAAAAAACGGTTGACAACTTCTTTGCCAAAACAACAATTTATTGTGGTGAAAAAGGACTGAGCGATGTATCACCCACGCTCACTGCATGTCGTGGCGAGTCCCCATGACGATCAGCGGTTAGCAAAGGTACGCCGCTCAGTCGCTTTTTTCACCAAGGAAAACTTTAGAAAATTCATCAAGATATCAGAAAACGATTCAAAAATACAAAATACATACATCAGTTGGAATATCAAAGGACCACGGAGCAGATTTTCTGACAAGCGCCAAGTTAAAAATTATTAACCGTTATAACCCGTTAACACCGAAATTTGCTAATCAGTACCTGAAGATCAATATATTGCACCTGGACAACACGCTAAAAATTTACCAAAAAACGCACGTATGGATTTTTAATGTAAATATTCGTGCCTTACTGCTGAGTATGATCATTAAGAAAATGGTTCAAATGGAACAGGAAAAAAGCGGTGTACCACGTTATTTAG
This sequence comes from Theristus sp. LFF4_11, assembly GCA_030248135.1. Taxonomy (NCBI): domain Eukaryota; kingdom Metazoa; phylum Nematoda; class Chromadorea; order Monhysterida; family Xyalidae; genus Theristus; species Theristus sp. LFF4_11. Next base: position 44,570 of record JASANC010001905.1, read on the forward strand.
CGTTGGCACGAAAATAGCTACATATGGCATGAGTAATGGCACGCGTTTAGACACCCGTTTTGGCAAGCGTTTTGGAGCGTTTTTAGCATGAAGTTGTTGTTAACTGAGCGATTCAGTGTTGGTTAACAAATTAAGTGACTCGGGGTTTTCGGTCTCTTCAGTTTCTGGTCTCGGTTCACGCCTTGCTGACGGCGATTACGCCTATGGCATCGAAATGCCAGTACCGTCACCAACATCAGAACACAGCAGGATACCAGGACGCCAAGGAACACGCCAAGAAAGCCTATATTAACAAAAAAACAAAAAAAAATTGAAAATTGAAATAACTACACCAGCCACTGATTGGTGATCACGAAGAGTGCCCCAATAAACGCACCCAAAGCGTTCCAATTCGGCAGTTTCAACGTTGATTGCGAAGCATTGCAGACCATGCGATCATGATACGTGTAAAGCAGGTCAAGTAGGGCACCGTTAGTCCAGCCGAATCCAAGTTGGCCTTTACCCGTTGACGTTTCGACATCCAGCTGAATGTGTTCTTTGTTGTTTAATTTTTGATTTCGCATTTTTATACCGACTCATCTATACGTCTATGGACGAAAACCCCAGAATGGTACAGAGTCAGACCTTTTCAAATAAGCATCCTTCCGGATCTGGACAATTCGAATGACCCTTTGACGCCACGAACGCTTTGTAGTTGCCTTCGATGTAATTGCGCGCCAATTTGAACGCCCATTCCTATAAAACGAAATGAAATAAATATGTACTCGTGGCGTCTCGTACACTATTCCCGTTCAAGCTGTGCGGCTTTTCCCAGCGCATACGTGCGTGCGTGTGCCTGCAAACTATAGATGGTATGAATAATTTATTCGTGAAACTCTGAGTTTGAATAATGATTGACGAATGAATAATGCAGTGCAAACTGTTTCTATATTCAATCGCAGTCAACAACATGCGCGCGCACACCTGCAGCAACGGATCGTTCGCCTTGCGCAGTGCCTCGACGAGCATGTGATTGTGCGGTGCCCAAGCGTTCGCGAAGTCCCACTGCTCACCGCTGCGAATCATCGACGACGGAACGCCGCTTGCGTATCGCAACGCGCCGGAGGACTGGAAAAGCAATTAAACGGTGAACAAAAAATATATTCAACGTTATAGAGTTTAGGCAATACACGAACATTGATGAACTGGAACACGCGCCCGGCAGTCAAAGTGTCCAATTTATCGTAGCAGTCTGCGTACATCGGTGCCGCCATGGACGCGTAGAAATCGGTGTTGTGCGTATTGGTGGCAACGTTGTAGTCGAGCCAGGCGCCGGCTGATTCGTTGTAGAACACTCGATCGAATGTGCGCGCGAAGTCGTCGCGCATTTTTCGATATTCCGCAGCCGTTTTCGGGTCACCTGCAATTATACTGCAACGAATGAGACAAGAAATCGTTGATCTGGAATGAAGTTTATATTGCTGTTCGTGTCCCTCGGTCTCACATAACTGAAACTCTCGTTTTCAATTATCAATGAATGACTGACAGTAAAAACGAATCAAATATTGCGGCATTTCGTTTCTGTGCTTTTTTACTTTATTTCTGTGCGATAAGGCCAAACGACCAAAGACCATAAAATCGAAAGTTTCAAAAAACAATGCCAAAACTGACCAGTCAACGTGAAGAAGAACTTTAATAAATCCATGTTGTAGCAGAGCAACGCGTTCAAATCGACCGGGACAACGTTGACAGTGTCCGTTTTGTCCCGGTCGCGTTTGTTCGTTATCCAGCGGCTGCTGAAATCCATGCCACTTTCAGCTGCGCTCGCAATGTTCTGCCACAGAGCGCGTTTTTCGTCTGAAACACGGGACATGAACTGCTTGCAGTGATGAAATTCAACTCAAAATCATAATTTTATTTAGACATTGGATTGAAGACGCGTTTTTCAAATGACTCGGCAGACTTGGAGCACATTCATGGAGCATAAACCGTTAGCGTCACTTCACGCGACGGCGCTTCCCTTCCCAAGCTTGCTTTTTTGAAGAAAAGTTTGATGAAAATTAACTGAAAAACTCTGATAATTTCGTGTCCATCTTTCAGCATAGATCGGCTGGGCTCTGTTCGTTGTTTCAAAGTTTTGTATCCACAAATGTTTCGTCAATTTGCATCCGGAGAAGTACCACAGTGGAATGAAGCACGGCAACATTACACACTGCACCAAAAACAACACCAAACTGATTGGCAGTGATCGCGCAGTGTGCAGATCTTCCTTGTACGCCTCCGGTCGTGGCACATTTGTTGGCGTTCGAAACTGATACACCGTGGCCGTTTGTCCATCGGGCGCCGTGATCGCCAGTTGGCGATGTTGTCGCCAAAATTGAAACTCTTTGACGAGCGTCGGTAGTAGCTCGCGTACGAAATCAAGGTCGTCGGTCGCCTGGTAGTAGACGTGGACCATGGCGGTCAGAAACGGCGGCTGCGACCGTCTACTGTAGTAGACACGACCGCCATTCGGCATGAGACCGAACCTGAAGTGTGCGGTCTATCTACCATTTCACAATTTCTAACAGCGAGACAGTGAATTATTGCTCAAACAGAGAGAGAGAGACGATACACAGTCGAACACAGCTCGATACGGCGGAGTCACATAAACTTGTGTTCGTTGTATCTTTCAACCGCCTCTCTTATTCCTATAGACCGTACCGTACACATCAGTACTACCTTTCGACCATGACGGCCAAGTTGCGAATCTGATTTCGCGCCGTCTCATACATGGACGAGACGAGAAGTCCCTTGATGATCCAAAACGAGTCCCAATAATAGAACTCGGTGTAGCGTTGTCCGGGCGCGATGTATTTGTGCGGCACGTACAGCATCGAGTGGCGGTCCGGATGTGATTCGACCGCCTTTGACACCTGAAAACTAGCCAAGGTGAGTGCATGTGTGCTTTATGGTGATCACATGAATGCCCAGTCTTCCAACTGAAACCTTCAGAATCTTTAAAACGATACTAATATCAAAATTTTCAGGTTCTGCGACTCAGTTGGTTTGCAGACGTGAAAGGAAACCAGTTTCAATCTTTATGTAGCAATTCAAAATTGCCTAAGTGACTCGGATCACTTTGCCAATTTTGAATTCCCGCGTCATGCGCGAAAGTGTTTGCCAATCTAATGTGCGCATTGAGTCTCGGGATCAAAACAAAAGAGCATAAACAATGGTGAACCTTTTTGCAAAGCGTCGGCCACAGTCGATTGATGTGCATCGCGAACGCGCGACAGTTTTCATCGCGGATCGATTGAATTTTCGGTGGACTCGCTTGCCAGTCGTCCGGAACGCAGCGCTCGAGATCGGTGGCCGCTCGGAGGAAGTTGCGATCGAGAAACGCTTTGAACGCGGCTCGATCGATTTGCGATACGTTCAGAGACGGTGGGAACTCGGCGTCGAACGCATGCACTACGGTGGCTGTGTGAGGAAATCTACGGTCATTGGTCGGTCAAAATATCGTTTATCGAATAATGGATTACACGACGCGGCTGCAGCACAAGCACATGCAATAACACTGGAGTGTTTGAAATCGATGAGTGTCCTGATTGGTCATGCAAGGCTAACGTTAGGAAACTTATTTATAAACGATACAGTACCCCTATGTACATTCGGCGGCCGGTTGTACCGACGTGTAGAATTTTACTCGTCAGAAACTTTACCAATTTGTGACTCACACGAGTCGAAATTCAACTGCTGATCAACGAACTCCTTCGAGTCACTGCCGAACTCATTCGGATAATGCTGTTTGAAGTAGGCAACCGTTTGCAGCAGGCGACCGTCACAGAAGATTTCACTGAAAATAGAGCATGAATATTTTGTTCACAGTGTTCACAGAACCAGCGGATCCGAACCAACCGAAGGATTTTTTTGAAATGTTTCAAGCTTTTTGCGCACAATGAATGAAAACGTTGGAATTGGAACACCAACTTTTGATGGAAAGTTCTCAGAGCTGTTTTTTGCTCATCTCTGCAGAACTGCAACAAAATCTCGGAACGAATACTCAAGTATTACACCTTGAAACAGTAGATCTGAACAAACGGTGACTTTCGAATCACCTGACCTATCGCACATGTTGACCACTGTTGTTTCGTACGATCCACCGGAGAAAGCAAATGCCGCGAACATTGACAAATGAACAGCAAAGTTGAACGCCATGATGACATGAGAGAAGCGACAACGGACAACAGGTATCTAGCTATGTAGATCTGTACCTTTCAACCGTTTGAATTGAAATTTCGTCATGTATGTAATACATTACACCACTGCACAAAGTGACTGGCTTTTCCAAATCGGACAAAGACTTTATTTATTGTGGCTCCTGGTCGCGAAATCGGAAATGAGGCTCTTTAAAAGCGGCTTGATTTCGACCGACTTTCACAGTGGTTCGGCGCGGTGGTGAATCGGCTTCGTGATTGATCAATGTTTCAGTTTCCGTTTTGAATTTTTCGTTCTTCACCGCGCTTCCATGCATGCCCCGTTTGCCTATTTGTTTTTCTTTTTATTGCATCTTCTTTTATCTCGCTTAAAAACGCTGATAATAACCCGATAACAGGAAAAACGAAATAAAAACCTGAACAAAGTGTCAAGGTCTTCTGAAAAAAGAAAATAATTTGCGAGAAAATGGATAAAAATGACAAAAACAAGATTGATGAAAAAGCAGAATAACGAAAAATACAAATGGCACAAACTGACTTTGCAGCGTTTGTGCACCTGTCTTTTTATGTACAGGAAGGCTAAAAAACGCATGCCCAGTGAAACATTGTGTTTGAAAGCCACCAGATTGATTGACACGGCTACGGAATGCACATACAGACCAAAGTGTACAGTGCTGCACACCACAAATGTGGAAGAATGTTGCACACATTTTGGCGCCATCGTATGAGACCCAGTTGTATGCAATGCACTGTATTTGTTTGGTTGACTAATGAATGGAGTCAACATTATTGCGAATCGTTATTTGTGTGTGTGTGTGTGTTCGGCTTCGTCGGTGGTTGTGGTTAGAATTGTGAATACACAAAGATACTGATTCAAAAATATGAAAAGAAGCGAAAAGAAAACGAACGGAATTCTTCCAGGGTCTAAGATCGGGTGAGAATTAGCTGGGGAAACCCTAATTCTCAATCTCCTATTTTTTCCTGGCAGGTTTCGGCGCTTCAATTCAAGATGCAATCCCGGTCTCCCTAACGCCACAAACGTTTATTAAAAAAGCGTGTGTGTTGGTGTTGTGACGTGAGTTGTATCATAGTTGGAAGACTGAATTAACACTGAACCTTTGGAGTTCATTGGTGCCAGTGTTGAAACGTGTGTATTTTGTTGTTTTTATCAAGAAAAAAATGCAACTTTGAAAACCGTTCTAAACTCAGCGGTATATTGGTCAAACGGGTACGCAAACGGGCACTGTTTTAGTTTTTGTTGAAGTCAATTTGTCAACCACAATAATTTGTATCCTTTTTCTAATTTTATGCTGTGTTCCACAAACTGTGCACAACAGACTATCATCAAGCGCTTTTTCACCTCAAAGTGTTTTTTTAATCAAGTCAAACATACGATAACAAAACAAAACCTTCATAACAATGCAGAAAGGCAAATCCACAATGAAATGCAAAAAAATCCAAAATGGAAAAGTAAACAATTTAAAAAAAACATTTGTACAATCGCGTTTATTGGTCAGGTTTCATGTAAAAATTTTCCACCAACGAAAATCAAAAATTTCACTTCTTGTGATATGGGCCTTGACAGGACCCCGGTTTCAGCTTGCATTTCAAAGCGGACTGCAAGAAAAGCACGGTCATTTTCTGCAATATGGTAAGTTCGTTGTTTGTTTCGTAACTGTGTTGAAAGATTTGATTTTCGAGTTTCACAAGTTTCAACGCGACTTCGCACAAAGTGGCAGGACAATGGACAGCGGTATTGTTTTAGTCACACGAAAAACAAACTGAAAAACACAAATGTCCGGTGCCGTGTCCTGCCGCGTGTCCTGAGCCGTGTGTCGTATTTTGTTCCGGGAAAATTCATTTTACAGAATGCCAACTAACTAGCCGGAACAGAATACGACGCGGCACACAACATCCGGGACACAAGGTCGGACATTTTTTAGCATGTAACTGGTGAGTTCTCGAGGTTACTGCAGATAAGTGCGCTACTCATAGAAAAGAACCCGCTACCAAACAAAAAAAGAGAACACTGTTTAAAAAATCCTGGAAAAATTGAACTTGGCAGGTTTGAAGCTCATCAAAATTAAGCGGAACACTAATTATAATTGGCGCAAAAATGATTATATTTGAAAGGGAGAGTCCATGCTGCGTGAGTCCCTGCACGAATAAACACTTGCCTGTTCGTATGCATGCAGGAAATAAAGACTGACATTTTCAAATAATCATATTTTAGCGCGGGATTATAATTGTGACTAATTTTTGTGTTTGGTGGAGATTTGAAAAGATTACAAGAGTTTTGAGTGCAAGATTTTGTACAAAAAGTTTTGTGAACCGCACCAAAATAAACGTTATGAATTGGTGAAACCACGTCATGTTTTACGGGTCGTCCAAGGTTTGACAAAAAAACAGTTATCGATGCAAGATGTTCAAACACAAGACACACTGTCAAAAAGCGCCCTTATACCTATCTCAGAAAAACTTGCACAATTCGACAAAATCTTGCTTCTTCACATAAAACAAAACGAAAAATGCATCAGTTTCTCAGGCGACGCCCCTCAAGTGTGCACACGCGGCAGGCTGCCCTGCCAGGCCATCCGTGGTGCGGTCATCTCTGAGATCGAGCGCATTGCGGTCGGCGCCCGCTGCTCGAACGGGTGCTCGTTGCGGTACACGCCCGTGCTTGCGGCCCACTCCAGCAGTGACCGCCCGTTGCCGAGGTAGCTGCCGCCGCTGGAGCGGTATTGCGGGCTGTGTAATGCGGGCAATAGGAAGGTTATGGGAACGGTTTTTTGAGAAACGGTAGTTCTTCCAGTTTCCGGCACGCCAAAACGAGCGCTAGTTCTTGTTTTTTGTTTTTAAATCGCCAGCTTGGACACTAGACAAACACGCAAGATACATTCGCACAACGTGCAAGTACATTGTATTGCGGTAAAGTTTTATATTCTAAGGAACCGTGCTCAGCACTCGTAAAAACGTAATGTTGCGCATGATCACGAACATCCCGTCTGTTTGCTTTATTGTTGTATTTGTGATCGTGCAACATGTGATAAGCCTGACTCTTTTCAAACCGGGGCCTACAAACATACGGCTCTCGTGGCCAGTGTTACACCGTTTTAGCCGGTGAGTCTGTTTTTTTACAGACTATTAAAGTGTTAAAAGCGGTTTTCAGACTAGCAGCTCCATAAATACAGCATGGCCGAATAAATGAGGCAGTCCATCAAGGCGGGATTAGTCGCTGACTAGGAGTTGTCTTTTTCAAAAATGCCAACATAATTTCCAATCATGTGTGCAAGGGAGAAAGAATGAACAGAATAATACGGATAATCCATTAGTTTAAAAAAACGCGTCAAATTTGGTATACAATTTGGTTTCTGAACTTCTTTTTCTTTCATTCAAAATTCGCGCGCTCCTTGCACCCTGAAAAAAGCTGCCATGTTTAATCGACTATACTGTACATACCTGCACAACGTCTGCGATTCTAGCTCCTTCGTTTTCAGTCGTAGTTTCCGCGCGAGACAATAGCAGACGGCGGCGGAGGCGCATACAGCCAACGCGAGAACGGCCAACAGAATGTAGACCGTATTCAGAGGGGTCGACGCAACAGCAACCCCTCTGCAGCTCAACGGTGGCATGCCGCCGTGGTGGAAATGCTCCGGGTGGTCGTCGTAGCTGGCGGCAACTGGGAAAAAACGTTGGTGTGGGCTAGAAATTAGGTTTGAGGAAGTAACAATATGCACCGGACCGGCCTCGTTTTACATTGACTGGCGCATTTTGTGTTTCAAATCTAAAACTGCTGCACCATTGCAGAGAAACGAAAAATGTTGAGTCGCGACGGATAAGCTGCAGTATGTTAGTACCGTATTACCCCCAATAAACCCCCATGGGGGATTAATACGTCAGCGACTTTTAGGGGTGGGGGTTTATTGGTGGGGGGGGGGGGATTATTGGTGGGGGGGGGGGTTTATTATACAAAAATTTCTAGGGGTGGGGTTTTGTTGAAAAATGGCAAAAATACCTTGCATGGCAGGCAAGAAAGTTGCAGAAACTTCTACTTTTCACAGAGATTTCCTTTTGTAACAGCCTTTTGTAATGAAATTACCATTAACTCATCCATTTGGGGCCTTTGGTAGCACAATTTCACCAATGTCACTGCATTCAGCCACTGAATTCGCTGGGTATGTGTTTCAAACAGGTTTCCAATTAACCCCCATGGGGGATTATTTGTGGGGGGGGGATTATTTGGAAACTGGTCGGGGGGGGTGGGGGTTTATTGGTGGGGGGGATTAATGGTGGGGGGGGGGGTTTAATGGGGGTAATACGGTATTATCTTTTCGTGCGAAGGAGGCCGAGTGATGTTGAATGATGTGTGGAAAAGTCGCACAGGTGAAAAAATGTTTCGCGCCTGAACGTAATTAGAATATGAAATAAAATAAAATTATTTAGTGAGAAAAAATTCCAACTGTTTTTTCTCAATTTCTTGCACAAATCTGCCGTCAGAATACGTTAAGTTGTGCTGATTTTAAATTGCCGCGCAGCCATGAAACATTTTCTCTATCTGTGCGTGCTAACGCATATTGGGTCACGTTTAATAAGAAAGATAATATTTTTAAAACCTGTCACTTTTTCGAAGACTGCGAAACTTTAAAAATTACAGCAAAAATAACGAATGCTTCGGGCTTCGCAATCACACACTAGTAATTGCGGCTGCAAATATTTTCTTGCAACTCCGTTTGTTCTTCTTTCACGTGTCGTGCTCTCTATTCTTTGAAAAAAGTGACAGGTTTAAACAATCACACCGTAATATTAAATTGATTTTGTGTCTTCCAATCTTTATTGTCTTTCAACCAAGGCTCATTAAGTCCTTCAAAACAAACAAATGAAACTTTTTTTATAAAATTTCCTCTCTCGCGCTTACTCTCCGCCGTCTCCTCCCCATCCAACACGGTCAACGCATTACTGATGGCCACCTCGGACGGCTGCGCCCTGCCACTGTTCACGTCGCGACGAATCCGCTGACGGACGCGGAATCGCTCCAGACTGCCTTGCGGCTCGATGCTGGTGCTGAGGTTCAGCGAGACGGTGGAGGTGGCCGTGAGCTCACGCGTGAAACAGCTCTGCAATGCTTCATGGATGCCACTTCGGTGAAGGCGTGCACGAATGAATTTGAGCAAACAAAAGATAAGTTGAAATTAAAAACGAAAAAACAAAACTCTGATGTAGCGAGAAAGAAGTAAAATAAAATAAAATACTGGTGTATACAAATGTGGTTGGTATTCATGTTGCAAAACAAAATGTCTGCCAACGGTAAATTATTACCGAGGAAGTAGACAAATGTAAATTAGATGGCATCAAAATAAAAAAGAAAGAAAGAAAAAGAAAAGGGCGTTCGTTTTGAATTTTTCGTTCAGTTTCTTGGTTCATTCATTTGTTCAATCAAGTTTTGAATTCGAATTTCGGTTTTAGTTTCGAAATTTGAACGGTGAACGGAACGAAACGACGACAAAATTCTTACATTCAGATTTTTGAGTTTCTGTTTTGTTTGGTTCACTTTTCAAATCAAGAATGGGACGATCAATTGCTTGAAGAATTGAATTGAACGGTTTGAAAACAGTGAGCAGATAGTGGCACGACGATGACGGCGACTGTTTTTATTGTTCCCGCGGTGCGGTCCCAGTTCCCAGACTCCCAGTCCCAGTGTGGCTGTGCTGTGGTTGTGATTGTGAGTATACAAACAACAAGGAGCGGCTGGGCTAGCTCGACGACGTGCATGCATCCGCCTGCAGTTCAATTGACCTTGACCAAAATATGATTTGAATAATAGGTGTCGGGTTGAGCAGTGACATGATTTTTGGATCCTGCCAATTCGACACTTGTTTTTTCAATCATAAAAAATCAAACATAATTTGCTGAAGACTCACGCACATCCAACACAATTGATGCCGTCAAAAAACTGCTGCACCATCAAATAAAATCAATCAATCAATCAATCAACCACATTATTGAATTTGGATTGACATTCAACAATGGCTGTGTGCGCCTTTGCGTTTCATGGTGGCGAAGGTAAGCTGTGTTTCAGAATAGTGGTCAGTAGTGATGGAGCCGGATCCGGGATGGAGCTGGATCCGGTCCGGATTCCGGTTTTCGGCGCCTAAAATTGAATCCGGTTTGGATTCCGGCATTTACTCTCAGAAAATGGGGAGTTTACTCCGGGATATTCTAAAAGTTAGACTTTGACAAATTCTGAGTAAATAATCGAGATTGATGACGTGATTTTCCAAACAGACAGCTCGGTGTCAAAATTAGAAATATCAATAAGCTTCCGTTAAGGCCCATTCATGCACGCGCGCGCTAACATGAACGTGCGTGTGAATGTGCGTACGGCGCGCTGACGCGCGCTGTTTTTTGCTCTGTGAATGTGTAGCGAAGTGACGCGAGTCAGCGCGCGTCAACCTCCATGAATGGCGCTTTAAAGATGGACTTTGGGATCTAATAATCAACGGGTATTTGTTAAGGTCAAAACAACTCCTCACGTTTCGAAAACTACTCAATTTTACAAAATTGACCATATGGCACAGGGACGGTCCAAAAAAGATTCAATTTTGTATCAATAACCAAACACTTAGTGATCATAGATCGCAGACCAATCCAGATGCAGATACCACCCAGACAAGAACCAGGTACACAGCGACTGTCGATTTCAACTGCACATGCACGCACTGTCGACAATCGGTAACTCTCAACTGCGACGCCGAACGATGGGGGGGGCATAAGACCCTGTGTCTAAAGCTTCATTACTAAAGCGCACGCTTGTTACTTCATTAAGCTTCATTACTGATAGAGATAGATTCGAAAAAAATTTTTTTTGGGGGGGGCGTCCCCGTCCCGTCCCCTAGAACAACTATGCTGGCCGCCCACCACAAACTTCAGGTTCTTCATCTTGTTGAATTCCGCTCTGCGTTGACGACCGATCAACGAATTGAACAAAACTCAAGTTAAATTTGTTGAATGCTTGCTAATCGCATCAGATTTTGATGCCAATTAATTTATTTGCAATTTTCCGTTGTTTCTAGAAGTTGGGACTGCCTCCGCCGACTGGGCTTCTGCTTCGACCGCTGATTGAATTTAGTGTGCCTGCTCTGACCGGACCTGGGTTGACCACCTGACCATGATCAACTATCGAGGGACCCTGACACCACTTCACACCTGGAAAACACCACTCTCCCTCATATTTTTTTCAGTCGATCCCTCCTCCAATATCACCCAAAATCGAGCTAGACTACTGCTGACCACGTGTTGGGGTTGAGCGGATACACATGGACGGACAGCTGGAGCAAATTTTCTCTCTCAGATAGATTCAAAGACAGAGCCCCCCCCAGAACAACTGTGGCCGTCCATAGTCCGCATTGCGGCCTCCGCAGGCCTCTGCTTCGACCGGCCTGCCGCCTGCTCCGAAACTCGTTTGACGCCTGTTCTCTGAAACGCAGCTCACCTGCACCGCCATGGATGAACACGAAGCGAAGGACACATCCATTATCCACTGTTGAGTGTCGCTCCGAGTTCGGTGAGGTTCTCAGCAGTTGAGTTGAATTAAATTCAGAATCAGATCAGAATTACTGGGTTGAATCGCGGCGTATTTGCGTTAATTTAAGCAAGAATTTTCATGACTGAAAAAACGAGCGTCGAATTGGCAGGATCCAAAAATCATAAACTCGCTGCTCAATCCGACGCTCATTATCCAAATCATATTCAGTCAGTCCAATGAATACTGATGCAGCTTCAGCTGAGCTCGTCACTTTGAACTGGCTTTGAAAGTATGCCAAAGAAAGAACCGCCAAGAATCCAATCAACTGTAGCAATCTTCCAGAAATACTTTTTGATCCACCATGTTGGACACAGTTGTCGTCGTTCCATAATGCACTATATTTTTGCAAAACGTTTTCGAATTTGTTTTGTTATAGAAATCCTGAATCGTTAAATCATGGGAATCTGTCGTCGTCGTTGTTCTGTTCCGTTGCAATGCAATCCATACTATTTTTTAATATCGAACCGTTGTTATTCAACTTTTCAATCGAAAAAAAACTTTAAGAACCAAACCGACAGCTCAAAACAAAAGGTTGTTTTCTTTTTTCGTTTACTTTTGAAGCAACATCGATCGCAATCCACCGGAAAACCAACTCTGCGGCAGCAAATCCCCTCCTTGCAAAAAAGTCCTAGTGTAAAAACATGTTCCCTGCATTGTCAAGGCGTGTTCAGTACGCTCCGCTCAATTTGCAACATGAGCAGTCACGTACAAATGTAGGTGTAATTAATAAATTGGATCAATAAAATTTAAAAAAAACAGCAGTTACTTTGCGACAGTCGTCAGGCTCCAGGCACACCTGCACGGTGCAGTGCGCGTACACCGTGGACTTGTTGCCGAAGCGAAACGTCTTGAACTGTGTGTAGTACATCTCCTCGCTCAGTTCACGCACCGGATCAATGATCTCACTGAGGCCGTTCACTGGACATCTAAACGAAAAAAGTAGATTAGCGTTAAAAAAGTTAGTTTAGCATTGAAAAGTTAGTTTAGCGTCGAAATGTCGTTGCTGATCTATGGCATTTTTACCATTTGCTGTTTTCCATAGTTCAAATAAAAACATTTACCAAAAACAAAAGAACCAAAACCGGACGAAATTACATTACAAGAACAGAACGGATCTTTCCCAAACAAAGTGTCACGGGTTTTTTCTGCAAATGCTCGCGAATCTATCTGCAGATTCAATACAATGGATTGGACTGAAACTGTCTATCTCTTGTCGCTGTTTGGCGTCGGCGGATTTGGCAAATTCTGGTGTGAAAAGAAACTCACTCGCTCTGGACGAACGTGAGATGTTTCGCCTCAGACAGCTGCATCGTTTCACGATCGGAGAACATGCAGCGTTTTGGAAGAATCGCTTTGTAGGCTTCTGGAAAAAGTGAACGTTTTTAATCGGCTTAGAAAGTGTCCTGAAACATTGCTGCGGATACCATTGTTCAGCAGATTCAGCAAAAAATACTATTTTTTGCTGGTTTAAATTTTTTGACATAACCGGTAATAGCGGCAGTTAATTAACTGTATTTTGCCTGGCCAAAGCAAAGCAAGTTTCCTGATCTCACCTGAATTTCTGAAGGCTGACCTGTCAAAGCATGAAAAATTCTAAAAAATCCTAACAAAACATTACTGACGGTCAGGCGTCAACGCCAACGTCATTTTCACGGTGTCGCCAAATTTTGCCGCTCGCAGCGGTCGACCGTCGGTGCTGGCGAAGTTCAGCGCCACTTTTGGCTTCGGTTTGCCGCCAGTACTGGCGACGACTTGGTGGCCTCTGAAACAAATGGAATTTCAGGTGAACTTGGATTCGTAGATCTTTCCATTATAAAAAACTTCATTGCCACATTTAATTTTGATTGAGAAAACGCCACAGGACATTTTAACGGGTACAATAAAAGGACAACATTTTGTGGGGAGCATTTTTGAAACCATGGACTAAACTTTGCTTTCAAAAAGAGCTGTGTTGGTGGTCCCCGCAGTTGTTCCACACTGTCATTTTTCAAACACTAGCGATTCTGATCCAGTAAACAAATCCTTCAAAATAATCAAATCAAAATAAGCAAATTCAATGAGATCAATTATTGAAATTTGTCAAAATTGTTGTTGAAAACGTACGTCTGAATCTGATTAATGCGCAACGCCTCGACGCGTCTCGTATAGAGGCAGAACACGTGGTGTACGCGCATGTTCTTCGACGAGTCAGCGACATTGTTGTCCTCGATCGCAATTGTCGTCTCCGCCGTTTGATAGTTCGGCTCCTGTATATGGCGACCGCAAACGTTTCATTCTGGTAAACACCCGTGTTCGCACTGGCACAAAACGTTGACATCCGGTCATGTTATCGGACACGTTGACATTTCTTGTGTTTCTCATTTTGGTTTTTTTATTCAGCTATAGTTGCGAGTTGGCCAAAGATAAAAGTCGCTTGGGCAAAACTTGGCAAAGATAAAAGTCTTTCAGGTTTTTCAGCGGAGTTCTTTCAGTCATCAATCACTAGTCACACCAGGTATCAAACCAATCAGCACTTAGCAGAAGAAAAAACTACCCCAGCCAGCACCGACCAGATCACTCAGTGTCACCGAACATGAGTCCCCGTACGGGACTGTAAAATTATACGACGCCTGTCCGCTGCTCGATTTCAGGGCCAAACCGCAGGGGGTGCGTTCCTTGTGATTGTAAACGTAGACCACAGGCTGCGCTTGAGGGTCGGCCATCCAGCGCACCAGGTCCGGATCGGCCTTGTTCAGCATCACCGTTAACGCGTTACTGCTGCACGTCACTTCTTCCACTGAAGAAATATGGGTTAAAATTTTTTGGGGTAAATTTTTTTAGGTAAATGTATTCCAATTCAAAATTTGGGTAAAATTTGGAAAACTTCTTTGCGTTGTTTGCTTAACCTTTTAATTTCAATGGTGACCGACCAAGTTGAAGTTGTTAAAGTTCCTAAAAATCAGCTTTATTTAGAAACCCACTAACCAAATCCCTCCGCTGCGATCGGATTCCATCTCAGTAGCGCCAATACGAGCAGCAGTTTTGTCAGCATTTTGCGAGTAATAATTAAAAAATAATCAGCGTTTCAACTGTAACTATTTCTCGTTTTCGCGCCAGAAAATCTGAAATCGAAAAAGGCAGTGATTGAATGGAACTTATTCTGAAGCTGAGATCATCATCGGACAGTAAGAATTATCCGATAGAAACAAAACCAACACTGCGCCCATTAAAAAACAAAACAAAAAAGCCGAGAAACGATAAACCGGAGATCAAGTTCACCGGATGCCTCACAAAAATCCGACAAAGCGGCTATCCCATGATGCCAATAAAAATATGGTCGAAATCTCTTCCCACAAACAATAGGAATGGCAAAAAAACTCATAATCTACACATGTGTACCGGTTGAAAAAGTGTCTATAGCAACGTTTTTTCAGCGGAGAATACACCAAAATAATACCAGGCCTATCATGACCCTGTAAAAAGTGCAAGTGATATATAATCGTAAATTAATAAACAACCCGACCACAGTGGACAATGCGAAAGTGGCACCTTTAATAACGGAACAAACAACAGGTATGACAAAAAAAAAGAGACCTTTTTTATTTCGACCATTCAACACATGCGGTGCACGCACACCCGTTTTATGCCACATTCAACAGGAACAATGCGTTTAATGCATGCGTGCATACATGCATGCTTTGTCAGATCACACATATGGTGCATGGAACATGACGAAAGCATGAGTGTGCAGCAGTGAAATTAACAACTAGCGAATTTTTCAGCTGTGGAACAGGAATTTGTTAATACGGGGCAAGTCCCGTTACGTCGATTTGAAAAGGGAATATCTTTGAAAAAGCTAAATTTCATTGCCCTGTTGTTGTTTTGCAGAATATGTCAATAAAAATCAGCTTGGCTTTGATTTTTTAAATCATATTACTCAGTCAACGTTTGAAACTTTTTTCCACCCAACTGCAAACATTAAAAGTGAAATCCCCGTTAATTTCCTACAAAGGGATTTAGCGCGTTGCAACAAGCTGTAGCGGGTACGCGGCTGGCCAGGTGTGTGCTGGGTCTCGAGCGGGGACGGAGACGGAAAAGCCTTTGACCTTGGTATTCTTAGTACCACCATGGTGCACTGGTGATTTGGACGCGCAGTAAATTCATTATTATCAAAATGATGCACTGAAGCATTAGCTGGCCCGATGTTAGCAGCTGAAAACAGGTGAAAGCTCGCTTAACAACACAGGTGCTTATAGGAGCAATTGTGAAAATACATAATGATATGGTTTATGAAATATTGAAATGATAAAAACATGAACAACCCAGAGGTTACATGCGTGGAAATCTGATATACCATACACCTTGTTGAAATCTCCAATCTGTTTTCCCTTTTCGCAAGGGTTTGCTGGAAATTACAAATTTCACATTGAATCCTACATGTTGGTGATTGGGAATTTGAGGTGTTCTGTGAAATTCGATTTGTAAAAATAATTTAATTTCAGTGACAGAGGAACATGTTGGTGGTCCGCAATAGAACTCTTTATTCGATTGAGTTGTTGGTGTTCCATTTTGTTTATGTGAATGATAATGAGTCAACAAATGGTAAATCTCATGTGATAAAAAACATCAACATACCATGGCATTCAGAAAATTTAAAGAAAGGAGCAAAAGCCAAAACAAACGCAGAAACACACATGAAGTTCAATTACATGAACAAGTTTTACATTTTTTTGTTAAATTGCACGATAAGCAAGAACGCTGATTCAAAAAAACATAAAACATAAACTTTTACACCATATAAAAACCGCAGATGACAAGCCTAACCAATCAACAAGACGTTTGAAAATAACTCCAATCAAACCAACTTTTGACAAACGAATATTTTTACGATCTGTTAATCTAGCAAAACCAAAAATGAGTAGTATAAAGAGTTTGTTTATTTGAACAATACAAAGAAATTTTCATTTTTCCATTTTCCACACTCACATACAAAAGCATGAAACCAGAAAACGATACAAACAAACATAAAAGTGAACCTCAAAGTGCTACAACAATCATCACTCAAATAAACTCGAGAAAAAGCTCTTCTGCTTATCTTTTCTGTCAATAAGACAAACAAACAAAATATTGAAGTAACGGCTTTACAATGGGGAAACGGTCTCGCTGCAATCAGAGGTCAACCGGTCAAAATCAGCCAACTAAATGGCACTTTTACGATGTTCCTTTCTGGTTATTCAATTGATTTGCCGCGAGCTCTTATCAGGAGACAAACTGGAAATGGTGACTTTTTGATAGAGGTCAATGTAGTTACAATAGGTGCAAGCAACGGAAGCCAGGGACAGTTTGCAAATTTTGATCTAGGACTACAGTGAAAGAAATATGTGCCAAGCGATTGAGCTCAGCAACCAATGATTGGATGGAATCAAAGCAATATTTTTCCATTGAACGTCAGCGTTTTGAAAAAAACTTTCCGGTACTTGCTCACTTCAATTATTTGCTTGTACACCTCTATCATTTGAAACAATCCATGTAAAAGTTTTAAAATGACAATCGTAACACCGTGTGTCACTATCACTAATAATGCACCACCATATTCGGAACGTTCTGTTTCGTAGATGGTTACGTAAAACGTGTAATAAAATATTTATATACGTGCCTTAAATGGTCATCTGGCAATACCGGACACTACAGTATAATCGAACACGACATCAAAATCGCCATTATTTCAATTGGACAACAGCTTGACTTGTGTAGAACTGGTGCCACTTTGGCTTGTTACGTACATATGTGGTCAAAGATTTCAATTCGCCGTCGGCAAACCTGATTGGCCGCTCATCATGTAATCTGACCAATCATTTGTGCATCACGTTTAAATGCAGCCATTCAGTGTTGATGATTTCCTCATCCCCTCGTTCACCCCCCCCCCAATAAAACACAACGTTTCGTTCACCCTTTTCAGCCGTCCGTCTTTCTCTGCTGCGCCAGATGTTTCGTGCAACAGCCGGGACCAAAGCAGCGTCCGTAAAAAGTGCGGGGGTTACGCGCAAATGTGTAGATCTGAGAATGCAGATAATGAGAGAGAACTTGTTGTAAATTACTGAAACGGAAAAAATTGCGTAACAGCCCTGCAGGTACAGTGTATGAACGAACACCCTCTGAACAGACCGGAAAGGATATGCGGTGTAAAAATAGTTCGCCAGACAATACGTGCATTTTGGCGGTTTTTTGCACAATTTGAAATTATCTAGATAGATCTGTATTTTCTTCAATCATACATTTTGGACAAACTGACGCAAGTGTCACAGAATGTTGCAAAGTTTAGCAGTCTTTTGGTTTCAAATTAGCAGTTTTTATAATGAGCGGTATCATTATTATTGCGGTATACAAGCGTTAGCTTTTTGTTGTGCTTGTGTGCTCCCATGTGAGTGCACGTACGGCTTATTATAGCTAAACAGCTCTAAAGAGCTGCTAAGTTACAGTGACGAACCACAGTCATGAACAACAACAGGTGAACCATATACAGTCGCAAACACAACAATTCACAGTGTAACACCATCATGAAGCAAATAGCACCATGTATTTGCAATAATGCGCGTGTGTGTCGCAAAAACGCAAGATGAAGAGCGGCATTTACAAATGCAGCTCAGAAATGAGAGAGAGAAAAAACGGCGGCACGTTATAAACGACACGCAAAGGCTCCATTGTATTGATCGGCCAGCAAGCGCCGCGAGACACGAGGGGCATCATCAGCAGACGGTCGAACTCGGCAGCACGGAGCCAAGTCCACGATTCCAGTCTTGAGAATTGGACAATTTTTAACGAAAAACGGATGAGCTAATCGAGCTGAATGGAGTTTTTTTCTCACGACACATCAATCCGAACAACACTGATTGGCCGCCTTTGTGCGACCAATCAACGCGAGTCACCAATTCAAATGCCAGGCAGCACGAAAGCTTTCGGTTGCTTCTCAAAATAGAATACAGATGCCTGAAAAAGAAACAGTTTCTGAGCGTGTCATTTTGCGATATTGCACTTAGTACCAGTTGCAGAAACCTCATTTGCAAAGGATATATTATGATGACGGGTACACTAACAGTGTGTACTGCACAGTCATACATAGACCGCGCATAAAGCTTTGCCCGCCTTTCTCCCGTGTCTGCTTGTTGTTCCACGGCTGCTCTGCATTAGCGCGCAACAACACGATATGATGGAAGCTAGAAGAAGAAGCTACAACGGCCACGTTTGAAAGAGAGAATCTGCTATGCTGCATATATGTAGCTGAATTTTTGTTCAGGTTTTTTCAGAGATATTATTCGAGAGCACACTTCTGTGAATGCTCCAGTGAGTTTTTTTATTCCTGCTCGCATTTTCCTCCACTGTAACACTCTGGAAACACGGCGCGTTTTCTTTTCCGAACATACTCTACTCATTGGCCTTGTAGTGTGCTTTTCGAATTTTTAATTGGCGCGCGTTGATTGGCCACCGCATGCAACGACACCGCCATCCATCATTTCGCCCATTGTTCAAATTCAGCCGTAAATCGTTGAGCTTTGTTTGCGGATTTCAAATTTTGCCTTTTTTTGTACATTAAAAATTGCAAAATTCACACATAAAGCTTAGCGATACGGTTCCAGACTGAATTCTGAGAAAACTAAAGAATAAAATCAAATGCTTCAAAGACCATACCAGGAATCAAAGCTTCAAAATTCAAGGGACTTTTCACGCTTTTTCAAGCGATTAGCACATTATCGAATTTTCAAACTCGTCTGCTTGCCTCCATGGTTTGCCAGAAAGCTTTATCTTTGTCGATTGTTTTACTGCTGTGGTTTTCCGTTCATTTCTGTCTGCATTTCTGTGTATCAATCTGAGCTGCGCGTGTTTTTTTTTTGCAAATAGGGCAGACTGCTCTCATTACACTTTCGAACCTTTATCCTTTGGATTTTCACATTTTTATATGCGATGCACGCTTGCTGAGCTCTTCTCTCTCACTTTTTCTGCTGTTCTCGCTAACAAACGCATTCATGGATTTGTTCTGTTCTTTTTTTCTCAGTTTTTTTCAGTTTCCGGCATATAATCCGATGTATACCGTACTGTATGTATGCATTTGTGTACTGTGTTATTCGTTATTTTGCTTCCTGGAGCCTATCACGCTAAGAAAAAATGACCCGCCACGTGTCCTGCGTCGTGTCCTGCGTTGAGGACACGATGAGGAACAGAACACGGGACACAAGTTGGGACATATTTTTTAACGCGATACAGTTCACAGGGTTGTTTGTCTATGTGTTGATTTTTTTTAATTTTAACCGAAAAACGACGAACAATTAAAAGTTTTGATCCGTTCCTAATCTTTCATTTTTATGCGATCCCTCGATTATAAGGCTATCTTCGCTTATAAATTTCACGCTTAGATTTATTTTCCTGCTCTATCTGTACATTGTCTGTTCAGCTTGTGCACCTGCACCTGCAACATTTCGTTGAATAATATCAACAAGACAGTGCATGATTCAGCAAAATAACATTTTACTGTTTTGGTTACTGTTGGTTTTCAGCATCTTTTGCTGACGCATATTTCGACAAACTATCGCTGTAAATACATTGTACTGTTTGTGTTGCTACAGTTGGTTGAATGAATGTGATGTGTTTGCAAACGTTTTTGTGTTTGGCGGATGAATAAGTGAGGCTGTCACTCAGTTTCTTGATATTATACTTCTAGTTCTACTTGATATTTTTTTGCTGAATGAATGTTATTATCAAAAAGCATACTATGTAGCCAAACGGACTCCTCGCGTAACTAGTATGAAGAATGCAACGTTCAAAAGTGTTGAAAACTTCATCGTCTGTCTCCAGTACATCCATTCGCCAACAACGACCATCCAATGAATGTTGATTCAGCTGTTGTGTGTCGCACCACGTGTATGTACGTTATTGAAAAACTGTAGACACCATTAAGGCGTATGAATATATTCAGACAAAAGGGAACACGCTGGCACTGAATGCAGAATAATATCAGCAAACTTCAGGCAAACTACCCGTGCCGATGTCACAGTCATCATCACGTGGTCGGTCCTGTTTCCCAGGATATATTCGTAAAACTGTTAAGTGCCGCATATGATATCAATACAATTCGTTCGTATCAGCGTTCCAACCAAAAAATGTTCAAAATCAAAACCGGCAACCAAAACTTAAAACCAAGATACTCAGTATTGAAAAACTTGCCAGACCACACCGGTTGGCTGTGAGCGGGAAAAAATCTTTCTGCCCAAATCGGTTTGGCGTACCGTGAATATTTCCACTGTTTTACAGTTCCATTTCTTTCACTGACTCGCCACTAAACTCGCTAGTAAACTCGATACTAAATTCGCAACTAAACTCGCTTCGAAACTCGCTTTCAAACACACTACTAAAGATACTACTAAACTAGCTACTAAATTCATTGCTAAGCTCTGTGCTAAACTTGCTAATAAATTCACTTATTAAAAGATTATTATTACTAAACACGTCCCCAGACTCACTGCCAGACACTTCCAACTAAACTCGCTATTAAACTGGCTAATAAACTCTACTAAACTTGCTCCTAAACACCCTCTTTAGTGTTAAATACTAATTAGTTACTAACGGATCTCACTCAACTCGGTGTTTGTAAATAAATTGTATTTAGTAACACTACATTTTAGTAGCGAGTTTGGTAGTTTTTTTCACGGTGTTTAAATCTATTCGCATTGATTTTTTTTGGAACGGACATTTTTCCTCGCACACATTAGTTTCAGAATAATCCCATAAAGCGAGATCTCACGACGTCTGTGTTGGTCGCTCGGCAAAACTGACGTCATCGTTGAGAGAGCTCAAAAGTTTTGCGTTTTCAGCTCGCAAATTCTTGTTCCCTTTTTGAAATAAAATACGTTATACAAATGCTGTTATATGTGCACATTGATTTCGGTTACGCGGGCTCTTTGCCAGAAGCGCGGGGGAACATTTTCTTATAAACAGCAAATTTGCCAACCCGGACACAGACACACACACGCGCGCACACACAAAATACCACGTGGTAATGCGGTTGAAAGTCTTCATTTTTTTTCTTTTGATGTTAAAGTCGACAACTGCACGCTGAACAATTTCTGCTGTGTTGCGTTTTTCAGTATTTTCTTTCTTGCACATTCTTATGAATTTTACATGATTATGATTTTTACCACTTCAGCTTGTATGAAAACGTGACACCTTAGAAAAAAACTGTGTATTGGCTGTACGTGGCATTTTTACGTTTTGAACTTTATACGCAGCTGTATGATGCTTGTTCGCGCACTCGAAAATTAAAACAACGTTTTGTTAAACTTGTTTTATGTCAACTTAGTATACTGCGGACGTAGGTGGCGACAAAATATTGCTAGCCATATAACACGACATGTGGTTTCATACCTTTTCATTCATTTTTCATTTTTTTCAAGGTCACTGTCTCACGTGCGCGTGTTCTTAAGAAATTCTGCAAAATAAGGCGTCACACACTTCGATTTTTAAATCGAATTTGGAAGCTCCAAAAGTTTTGACTGATGAATTTGTAATGAAAAATGACGAATTTACAATATTTGATTAAACATACAATAAAATAATGTATTGACCGTTATAGAGTTTCAGAAGCAATAATTTTCAAAAACATTTCAAAATTTGAAAGAAACATTTCAAAATGTCGGACTTCTATTTTTTTCTCATTGGTCATGCGCCTTTGTATCTGGATACTTTTTGTCGTCTTATGATAAGGCGAGGTACATCCCAAGTGCAGAAATTTTCAGTTCATTGGGAACATATTTGTTTATTGAAGAAACCTTGAACCTGTCCATTGAGTTAATTCATGGTGAAAGTCGTGTTTTGTTGCAATGCTGTTCGCTTTGGCGCGGCGCAGGCTTCAAAAGTGACGCCAAAAATAGAAGTCATTCAAGCAGAAACAAGAATAATCTTTGCGAAGGAACCTGATTAGACAAAAAATAGCTATTCGTTCCTTGTTTGTTGCTGATATTGCACAAGGCCGCTGACAGCTGGTTCACTGTTGATTACTGCGTGTACTTTTTAAAAATTTTCTCTCTTTCTGCGGCGGAATCGGTTGGTTAAATAACTGTTTTATTCCATTTGTAAAAATGTTGATTTCCTGCTGCTTCTACACATTCGTCTTTTGCTGTCTATCGCATGTCCTCGTCTGTTTACTCAACCACAAAAACGAATTTTTTATCAAATAGTAAACATAGTATTTTAATGTGCGTTATGCGAGTAACAATGTACATTTATTACACTGACGCATTTGCTTTGCGATGCTGTTTACCAGATAATACCGGTATTTGGTCTCGGTTTTGTCTTGATTGTTTGCAGTAGCAAATCGATGCAGATTTGGTGAAAAACTACAGCAGCCGTGTATTTGACAATGTATGTTAGTGCTGAAGTTTTTCTTGTTTTTCAAGTCAATTTCGTAAAACTGGCAGGCTTGATTGGTGTGACTCCCAGCTCGAGTTAGCTAAACCAATGTAGCCTTTTTGATTTATTTGAACAAATGAAACTTTTAACGTGTTCCTTTACGGCTTTTTGACGTGTCTATTACAGAGCTTCCACTCTTTTGCGTTCAATTGGCTAAGAAGCGATGTGAACATGTACATTTATACTCATGCATTCCCCAGACTGACTCTTGATTTATTTGATTACACTGCAGATAAGCAAGCTTGTTCAGTCTAACAAACAAAACCCATAAAAGTTTATTAGTTTTCTGTGCTTATACAGCTGCTGTTGCACATGTTCAAGTATGTACATACCTATTTTTGTTATGTACATACCGTATTACCTCTAATAAACCCCCATGGGGGTTTATTTCTTCAGCGACTTCTGGGGGTGGGGGTTTATTTTTTTTGGGGGGGGGGGTTTATTTTTTTGGGGGGGGTTTATTTGGAAACCATTTTTAGGGGTGGGCAAAATGGCAAAAATACCTTCCATGGCAGGAAGGAAGTCGCAGAAACTTCTACTCTACATAGAAATTTCTTTTTTACAACAGCCTTTTGTAATGAAATTACCATTAACTCATCCATTTGGGGCCTTTGGTAGCACAATTTGCTCATTTTCACTGCAACCAGCCACTGAATTCACTGTTTATGTGTATGTTTTTCTGGGTATGTGTTTCAAACAGGTTTCCAATAATCCCCCATGGGGGATTATTTTGGGGGGGGATTATTTGGAAACTTGTCGAGGGGGTGGGGGTTTATTTTTGGGAGGGGTTAATTTTGGGGGGGGGGTTAATAGAGGTAATACGGTATCGTTGTTTACTTGCTTGCAATACAGTGTATGTGTGTTTTTTTGTCTTTTGCCTTTCTCATTAAGTAATAAAAAAGTCCGTTGAATTGCAGTAAACCACTCAAAACGATGCAGTTCATCCAGTCTAAAATATCCAAATGCAACAAGCCAATTCACGCACGTTCAATGTTCCAACATAATCTCTTACTTTTTTGTCATTGATTCTCACTTTGGTTTGGAGTTATTTGTCTTGATTTTTTATATTTGCTAAATATTGGTAAAAACGTTGACATTTGTTGTAATAAACCGCTTTTTCTATTGTGTTCAGTAGTTCAAAAATGCCAACACGTAACACAGGCGGCTGCAAAAATGTGCAAATCTATGGCCCAACAGCAAAAGAGCAAAGTCGTAAGTTGTCGTTATTGCGTCAATTGTGTATTTTTTGGCAAACCGCACAGTACATTTCAACATGGTGAGTGCTTCAACGTGTTGCTGTTCGCGGGATAAGTAGCTAGAGCCGCGGAATCTAAGCAAAGCTAAATATCATATGATGTGCTGCTTGACTTATAAACACGTTATCGCAAAAATTTCAGGACGCATTGTCGTCAGTTTTTCAAACACCTCTTCTGCTTATTTTGTGTTCCCAGCTGTAATTTTTCGGTCGTTTTTCGTCTGTGTGTGAATTTCTCGTTTCATTGACCTACAATAATGCAGTTTTTTTGAAACGTTAAGTAACGTCCACCACTCCTGTCATTTTCCTTGTTGAAAACAAATGAATTAACCCCTTTACCTATTCTAAGTACACCAATGGACTGGATAGTAAATGTTACAAATCTATGACCGGCTAAGTGCCACACACAAAGTCAAGATTTCATGTTGTACATTGTCTGTGCTATTTTGATATTATTGTTTTTCTTTTCGAATATCTCAACTGGCACGGTATATGCTATGTACAATACACTATTCAAAAAAAGCTCGACGACAAGACGTGAAGTAGAAAATCCAATTAATTAGAATTTTCTTTGGCTAGCGAAAGTTTAACTTGCTACAACAGAGTATGATCGCATGTATATCGCTGAAACACACTTGCCGCATGATGTTCTCATTCTATGTATGTACAATCTGCTACATACATACATGTACTATCTCGCTTTTCGGTCGCTTTATCGGTGACAAATAGCTACGTACATTCCCGTTTAGAAGATATTTTTCTCAACGTTCATTGTTAATGCGGTTTTTTGGGCAAACTTTACAACAATCAGAATTTATTGTATCCAGAATTGACAGTTTTGACTCTTTTATACACGATCAAATTTTAAAATGTTTGAAATTCCCGTTCAAAAAGCTTGCATTAAGCTGCAGAATCAGCTAACTCCTGAACGGTGGTTAGCGGAATTTAACAGTTTTTCATCTTAAAATTACCGTGAACATGTGCATGCATGCCTTCTAACAGCACTTGCATTACGTCAGTTTGTGCTGTGATGCTGCTTTAACTCATGTAGATGTAGCATGACTTAAGCACTTGAGACTTGTACATGTGAGGATCTAAGGATGTATGTAATTGATGCTCTCATTTGTTTATACAGCACACTATGGACACCCTTCATTCTAAACATCGACTGTCTATCGACACCCGAATTGTTGCAACTAGTGTTGGCATGGGAAATAAAACCGTTTTTTTCAAAAACGGTTTTATTATTTTTTTCTTGCAAAAATAAAAACCGGTTTTTACCTCAAAAAATTTTCAAACGTTTGGTTCTTTAACTTTTGAGTGCTGGGAAAATTGAGAAGCAAAACGGTTTCAAACCGTTTTTTTCTTGGCCATATAAAAAACGTTTTTAACCAACTTTAGTTGTAACCAACCACTATGTTTTGGGTTTCGACACGATATTCTACTTAAAACATCAGACACGTTCGTAGCTGTTGCTGCGGCCTAACTGTGATTCAGCAACAGAGAAATTTTAGAGAAACTCGAAGATTTAATTTAGCCAATGTTGTCGTTCACAGAGGGTTGTAGCTTAAGTTTCTCAGCATCGTATCTATTGTGGTAGAAGCGGGTAAACAAACAGTTGTAGAAAGCATTGCCAGCAGCTGAAAAGATAAAGATTATATGTAGCCGAATATTATAATAGTCGAATATCTAGCTTTCATTCATCGTGTTTTTCGTCATTTTTACATTCATTTAATCATCCAGTACCATGGCCATTGGACGAACGGACGAATCGGTATAGTGACATGATTCTTTAGGCCAAGTCAAGCCTCTAATGCAACAAACAGAAGAAATATACGTAAAATGTACCGTAAAATCTTGCACATGATGAGCGCCAATCTCATAATCTCATAATAGCACCCAGCAAAAGTTTCGATAAGAAACGAGCTTTCCGTGGACAGTCTCTTAAGCAAGCGGAACTCTTGTAAAAAGAGAGATATTTCAAACAGATTCACAGTTCTCCTGGTCTTTTCATGTAAAAATTTTTGGCTTGGAATTAATAAAGTTTATTATTCCACCTCTTTTAAGGCGGTGATTTATCCAGGCTTTATGCGAGACCTTACAGTAAAAGAAAACGCATAACAAACAATTTTTTAAATAATGATTGTTAACTTATTGCACTTATGAAGTTATGAGTCTTTACTAGGGTGATATCAAATGTTCGCAGTTTATTCACGGTGGTGTATCGCAGTAGTGTAGAGTGTATCGACCAGATTTGTCTTGCAGAATACAGAGCACGAAAAACTTTGGAGTGAAGAAAAACAAATCGGAATTGGGTTTGATCGGAATTAAAAAAACTTTTTTTGCGAAACATCATGTTTTCTTTTCAACCCGGCCCATTCGCGGGTTCTATATTTTGTGAACAGTGACAGGTTTAAAGAAGTGTACTGTACACTGTTTTCGATGCCAGCCATTAAAAAACAGTCTATGTGCTTTTGAATTACCTGTACATGTGCGTCCTCATAACGAGAGGAGAGCTTACATAAGACTTCTCAGACACCTGCCCCCGCGTGGCATGAATTTTACTACCTTGTTGAAGCTGTGAAGCTTAAGCAAACTGGAGAAGGTCCGTGTGGTTACACTTCTTAGCGAGTGTAGTTTTCGTGGCTTTTGTAGCTGTTACCCCGCCTATGCACACGTTTCTGCAGTTTCTATTTTCTATACCCGTTTTAATATTAATCGACATTAGGTGTTTATGGTCTCGTTTGGCTGAAAAGCGTCTGTTCCACTTGTCTTTATGGCGCTTTTTATTTCTAGGATACCTCGAGAATAAGTACAATGAAACTCCGCTTCATCATGCTTTTTTCAATGTATTTGGTCTTGGAATGATGTTACCATCTTGTACAGATGTGTGTATGTAGATGGATTTCAGGTTTTCTGTGTACACTTCAGGAATAATTCCGTTGCCATGTTTAATAGCGAAATTTATAGGTGAAAAGTTACAGTTAGTTTCTCAGAAGCAATTATTGGAACGGGAATTATTCTAAGATTTGCCATAGCATGTACAGAGTGGGCCAAAAAAAGGTTCCATTTTCAAACTGCTGTCACTGGCTGGTGTTTTAATATTATGAGCTGAAATTTTCAGCATTGATAAAACATGTGATGCCATTTTACTGACAATTTTTTTCCCGATATATAATTCCTAGAGCTCACTGTGGCAGATTTTCTAAAAAGCTCGAAAAATCAACAAATTGACTGAAATGAGTGCAAGAAAAAATTAGTATCAAGATGCGTGATTCAATTTTGAAACTATTGCGAAGGTGACAAATTGGTCTTTTTGGACACCCGGTAGTTCAAATCATGCGCTCAGAGTGGAAAGGTCTCACACTTGAATTGCATTTGAGCACGTCGAGCGAAATTCTGATGTTTCACAACGGACTCGAGTCAGCAGCCATGCGACTGCGACAGAAAGAATTGTTCAGTTGATTTTTTGTTTTCTGTGTTGCTCTGTCTGTTAATTTGTTTCTTTTGAAACGTTTTTCTGCGGTTTGAATAAAAACAGTGTTTCAGTTTCAGTTTTCTGCAATTTCGTCATGGTTAAGTGGACAGCAGAACAACGGGTCTGGTGTGCTATCTGGTGGGAGCAATCTGAAAGTTTTTCTGCAGTGACTCGCCAGTTTCGCGTAAAATTCCATCCAGCCGCTGCCGGACGACAAACCTTGATGATGATTTGGATGTCTATGAACAATGATTCGTTGTTAAATTCTTGGTTAAAAATCCGTTTTTTTGAAACTTTGGGAATTTTTAAACATTGTGCTGTAAAACTGAATCTACTTGACCAAACTGGATAAAAATTTTGTCAGAAAAATGGCATCACATGTTTTATCAATGCTGAAAATTTCAGCTCATAATGTTGAAATACCAGCCAG
This sequence comes from Theristus sp. LFF4_11, assembly GCA_030248135.1. Taxonomy (NCBI): domain Eukaryota; kingdom Metazoa; phylum Nematoda; class Chromadorea; order Monhysterida; family Xyalidae; genus Theristus; species Theristus sp. LFF4_11. The sequence continues at coordinate 72,929 of JASANC010001905.1, forward strand.
TGACAGCAGTTTGAAAATGGAATCTTTTTTTGGCCCACCCTGTAGTTTGTACTCTGCTGTGGTTTAGACATTTGACCGTATACTGCATCATCATCTGAAAAAAGGTAATCCATTTCCAGACTCCAATACACCGCACAAACCAATCTACACATTCGTGCCAAGTCGTCAATGAGATCATTCAGTCGTGTTTGAATCGTTTTTTCTCCTTGGAATTTAAAAAAAAATATGTTAAAGCACCAAGAAGGCGACAAACGGAAGTGTTCCATTTGTTTTACCTAAAAGCAAGACCTCCGTGACATGCCAAGGTTATTGCATTTTCTTTCATTTTGGTTCCGGGACTTAATGCGTGAAACTTTTGTACCTCCGGTCTTCCTGAAACGATAATAACCACAGTACGTAGTATTTTTTCCAAAATCGTCATTATGATATTTTAGAACGAATATTCAGTTTCTGCACATCCGTATTCGCAGGTTTGCATGAAACTTTCCAGCTATTTTTATGCCGCGTGAGACAGCTAGGCATTAGAGTAATGTAAACATGAGAACAGCTGATCGGTTGTCTTTAAAATTCATTGGGGTACATTATTTATTTAAAAGTGGAATTAGGTCGGTCGGCCAGCATTGCATTGTTCCATAGTGGAACATCTATCCTCCTAATCCTCGGTGCAATGTCTACCAGTTGCCGTTGACGTACATATGTATAAATGAGTTCAAAATAAATCGATAGCAAATTACGATATTCCTCAGGTGCCAAGAAAGTAGTCTTTGTTCATGATTCAAGCAACAAAACTCGAGAAATGGTAATCATTCGTATTTACAGCGCGGTTGGAGGCTGGCGCTCACTGGTGCTACCTACGCATGTTGTATTCTTTCAACGAATATATAATTAGTACAACATAATAATAAATTCGATATTCCTGCTGCAAAAATGACGAATAATAAATAAAAATTCTCAAATTCTGAAACAAATATACATACCACATCCGGATACAAAAATAATCACTGTCAAACTACTATTACTGTTACTACTAAATTACTATTACTATTACTTACTATTACTGCTGCTCTGGACTCCATTCACCTGCAAGAAACACGCGCACGCTGGCCGAACTATGCTCAAATGGGCTGTCCGCTGTCGCGCACGTCCTCCGATGACCGTGACGCTGTAGACAGCGCCGCCATTGACCGCAGCAGCAGCGCACAACACAACAACAACAGTCGCACACAGTCGAACTCCGAGTGCGGCAGTGAACGGTCGAGCGGTGGGGGTAGGCGAGCGAAAAAGAGACGCGACACAAAGGAACGCAACGCAAAAGACAAGGACGCCAAGGACGGCTCCGGGTCGAGTAAGACCACCACCAACAACAACTCCAGTCATAATACGACTGAAGCAACGACAACGACGACGAAAAAGACGGGTGCCGGATTGTTTTCGTCGTTGACGAAAAGGACTAAGAACAGGAGGAGAACCAGCGGCGAGTCGGGCGGTGCTGAGACGGAGACGTTGACGAATGAACTCGATGGACACTGCGACAATACGGGTCAGTGCAATGCAGCGGCCGTGTGTTCGACTGTGCATTATCGGCAATTGGTTGGTGATCGTTTGATGCATGCTTTTATGTGCAGGCAGGCAGACTCAGCAATACTTGCACTGAAAGCATTGTATCACGTGGTCACCCGCCAATCAGCTAGTTGTACAGGGTGTTGCAAAAAACTACGACGGGCAAAATGGCTCGTTCTCAAGTTTGGTTCAATAATTTTGGCATCAAATTTTTCGCACATCCAATCCAGCTGATTTCCTATAATTCAGAGTTCGACTGTACGTACATCGCGCCACCGCTCTGAAATCCTTCGTCCTTTTTCCTCCAGGTAAAGGCGCTGGTGGAAAGGGTGTCGCCGCGGGGGAGGAGCACAGCAACAGCAACGGACTGTCGAGAGCGCACAGTAACAATAGCGACGCGAAGCAGTCAACGAGTAGATCCCGAAATGACTCTACCAGTTCCGCAACGAGCGCGAACGATGCTCAGAAGCAGTCGACGAACGCCGCTGGCAAAACGTCCGCCAACCACAACGAGACGACGACGAAGGTCAGCGCCGATCAACTGCACAAGAATTTCCAAGAACGCTTGCTCAGTAGCGGCATCACGAATACCAAATTCAACAAGTGAGTGCGTGTTGTTGTTTGGTGTTTTTTTTTGTTTTTGAAAATGGTTTGGTTTTTTTTGCCGTTTGGAAACACACACGTAATAAAAGTTTTCGAACCGTTTCCTTGTGTGGTTTTTAGAGTTGTCTGTTCCTGGGTCTAGCAGCAGCGGTTTTGCCGATTTCTTGAAATTTTTGAAGTTTACAAGCTGCAAAATAGAGAGCTTTGCGTAATTTTTGAAGTTACAACCATGCTTTGTAACGTTTTCAAAAACCAGTCGAGTCAACTGTTTCAGTTCCAGACACCTCAGCGAAAGCCAAGCCGACTTCTTTCGCACTTTGGACGACAAGATAGCACAAGTGAGTGGCTTGCAGTTTTTTAAAGTTCAATTGCCGTAATGTTTTTTAATTGTTTGACTATTTGCTTTCGAAAAAACGAAATTTTGTTCTGCAGTTCCGCATCAGTTTTGCTTGAGTTTTCTTCAATAAAATACAAACAAGAAAAAATCAGAAACGATACAGAAAACGCCTTAAGCTCAAAGTTGTAGAATAACTGAATACACGAATTTTTAAAACTTTCACTTTTTTATTTCAGGGGGCCGAATCGAAGAGGAGTAATAAATGAAACTTCATAAAAACTTTGTATACTTGTACAAAACGCTTCAACCAACGCATAAAAACTGAATGGATAATAAACTTTATGAATCAAAGAAATGGTGATATTATCTGTACTTTCTTTGTAAAAAGAACAGACGTTCCGGTTCCACCGTATATGTTCTGCTGATTGGCTGGTTACGTTTTGAATTCAATGCGTTGATTGGTTGACCAATCAGTTTTCACGCAATATCAAACGCAGAACAGTGAGTGGGGACGTCTATCTTATTCGTATAGTCTGTTTATTAGAGCCTGTCATGCACAGAGATGATGCCATTTAGTATTGTTCCAGTGTGTGGATTGGCTAGCATTTAACCATGGTAACAAAAAGTAGCTCTTCGTCTGAAGACGGTGGGTGTGTCCTTTGATTAGAACGTGATTTTTCCCGGAACTATTTCTCGAAAACATATTTTCCACAAATTCTGCGGGTTTCGATGTTGCGATTGCGCGTTTCTTTTATAATAAACTGTGCAATGTGGATATGTGCATATGGGAGATAAATCACTAATAAGTCAAAGGTGCACGCAGTCTTCAGACCAGAGACTGTGTAGAAAAAAATTTAAAATTGTACAGTGTTTTTCAGTCACAATACAGTACATATAATATTTTCACACTGTTGCTTTTATTTTTGGATATTCGCTTCAGTTGAACATGATACATACATGTAGATGTACAGTTGAACTCTGAATTATAGGCAAGCAGCTGATTGGTTGGTGATCGCGTGCATCCTTTCTGTGCTGGCATTGCTATCAGTGGGGGAGGAGTCTGTCTTGCACAGACGTAGAAAGCATGCATCACGTGATCACCAACCAATCAGCTGATTGCTTATAATTTAGAGTTGTTAGACTGTATGTTACGAGTTGTATAACTGATTTTTACTTTTTAGAGCTTTCTTTGTTATCTTGCAAATTTTTGGTCTTTTTTGGTTGACTGATTAAGCGTGTGTTATTATTATTATGTTCATTTGCATGTTTGTTGTTGTTTTTATTGAGTGTGTGTTTCGTTATTATTTTACTGTGTGTATCTGTATCCAATCAAACCGGTGATTATTTGAAAAGAAATTGTTCAATCAAAAGTGGGTTCAGTCAGACTTGAGATTTTCGCAGCATTACCGTGAAATCTTGTTTATCAATTCATAAAGTAGTAGGATACATACAGATGTTCCATACAGATGGCGGGAAACACAAAAATTCGCTAATTTTTTCGGCTTGATGAATTCAGCGTTTATTTAGAGGATTTTCATGGTCCGAAATTGCGTTTATAAGTTGCGTACACAATTTTTTTTGGCGAAAAACATTGTTTGCTCAAAAACTTTAGGTTTATAGCCGCAATTTTATGGTATACACGGTACATATACGCATTTGCAAACATATTTTTGCGCTTGCTCCCAGTTTTTTTATACCTGGCTGCACTTTTGCGTAATGAAACAACGATTCTAACAAATCAGAGCTTTAAAATAATTTAGCAGAAACACCATGAAAAAGGCTCGGTCAGAAAGTTCTGCTGAAAAGTTCTTTTAAAATTTGTCTGAACTTCTATGAAGGGCAATCATACACACTGCTTTTTTGATTGTCATTTTTTAGTAACAACATTCATCCTCATGCATTTGCACACTTTTTTCCATCAAACACTGTGGTCTGTGTTGTATTTTTTGTGGTGTACCACTATTGTTGTGCGTGTACAGTACACAGTACACCTGTCATCTTTTTAACAAAACACAGAGCCCGAAAAGAAAGAAAGAACGGGATTGAGTGAAAGAAGACATACGGTATTTAGCCACAAATAGGGCAGTTATGCCAATCAATTTTGATATTCGGCCATTGATACAAATTCCAAGCTTTTATGTGTGCTCTGTATTCTGTTGAAAATCTGAAAGTTTGAAGAAACATGCTGTAACATTAAAGTTCAAAATTCAAATAATGAGGTACCCTAATTCGAAGCTTCAAATAACTCAAATCTACAATCTATTTATAAAATCTTTCAAATTAGCTGATTGGCTGTTGAACACAAGACAAATGTGATGCTGTTTGTGCACAGCAGGCATGATGGATGTACACAGGCTGATTCAATGTTGACATAGAATGCATCATCACCCTGATATACGCGTGTTCACCAACCAATCAGCCAATTATAAATAATTCGCAGATCGACTGTAGCTAATAATCAGCGAGTGCAGGCGTGTTGAATTGCTACAAATTATCGACGAGTAAAAAACCGAATAAAAATTATGTGCTCATTTTCTGAAGAAAAACATATTTTATATCACATTTGAATCTTCTCAATTGTTACGTTATTGACACTGTGTATTGGAACCTGTCAGTCCAGACAAAAATTGACGCCATCTTATGAAAGGAAAACGCCACGTAACACCTGTATTTTTGCGCGACCCACTACACAACACACCAATTTTCTGCTTATTATGGTTGCTTAATTTCAATAATTTATGCGTTATTTTGTTTTTCCGCATATGCCGCTGTGTATATCATGCCTGAACAATGATGAATGAACATTTTGAATAAACGAAGAAAACTGCCAGTCTAATTCAGTAAAGCGTGGATTCCATAAAAAGTCTCGTTCAACTGTCGTTTCGAGGTTTCGACCGGCGTCCGGGGTTGGACTGATAATACGAACAGTGCATGCTTCTCACATAATATTGTGATAAAAAGGAGATAAACTGCCGTTTTGCGAAAGTCGACTAGTTTGGCTGACGTTGGGCGTACTGGCCTGGTCTGCTCGCGTCTCGACCGCTGTTCCGCATACGATCACCGAATTCCTTCCATCTCTCTGATTGGTTTTAGTATTTTTGTTACAATCCATTGCAGTGTAGTTGCGAATGTGTTGTATGGAGTAATAAGGTTTGATATTAGCGTTGCCGCGGTTGGTTGACATTTTTACCTGACTGTTGTTTAAAAAACTGTCTCATAGCAACGATTTTTAGCCGCTGTGGACAACCAGTGCCATGCCCCGATCACTGGACTGGATGGATGTACAGCTGCTATGGGCATATGAAGCTCATCCAGGAGCTTCTCAGGTCTACGCAGTTTTGTTCAACCAATTGTAACTTTTTTCAGCACACATATGATTTGGCACTAATTTTCGTGCACGGTATGAACGTTAGCACGCAGAATGGCATGGAAAATATGGCATTGTTGCAACAATAATACTAATTCGCCCAATTTTGCATGCTAACAGTTCAACCGCAAACACAAAGCAACATCCATAAAGAACTGGTTGGTTGTCCATCTAATATTTCAATGCGAGACATTGCTAGCTCGACTGTGTGTAACGGGCAACACGCGCAATGCAGATAATATTTTTTAACAATAAAAACATTTATTCCACATAATATTTTAAAGATACATTTATATAATAACAAAATAATACAACACCTAAATGCGGGCGACTTTAAGATAAACATTGCTTGTAAAACTACCGCAATGTGCAAAACTGCGCGCGCAGCAGCGCCAGTAGAAACGTGAAAAAAGGGCAGAAAAACTCGCTTTTCAATCGCGTTTCACTGTCGGCCAACCTTGAAAGACGTCAGGATTTCGCCAATAGAGGTTAAGCTAGGTGTGTGTACATTTTGACGTTTATTCAGATACACATAAACTGTAGGTAGGCATTTTTCAAAAACTTGAGTCTGGTTACGAAAGATAGATCGCCCATTAATTCTGTTGTCTCGCTAACCACCGGTTTTTCCTTCACGAAAAAAACATAACCACTCCGAACAATGTACAGCCTTTGTAACTGTGTGTGAGAACCGTTAAACATTTTTACAGTTAAACGTGCTGCATTTTTGTTGCACGCTTTACAATGTATCATTGTTTAAATTCCGCGGTATAATTTGAATTCTGAGAACCAATCGATAGAAAGCATCGTCTTACTATTATCAAGTTCGGTGGAACGTGTGTTCCACCACCAAAAAAAACTTACACTGCCCCAGTTTTTCACAAAAAAAACATTGATACAATGCCGAAACCGTATTCTTCGCCATGCTACTTCGGGTCGCTTTTTTTCTCGCTCATACTGATCAGACACGTCGACGCGCAATGTCAACAATGCATACGTGGGTATTTTTGGAACATGCTGACGCTAATTTCGCTGATTGATTTGAGCTCATTTGCACGTACCAAGAATACAGATGCAGATGTAGAGTAGATGTAGATTTGCATGTACATGTAGATGTAGATTTGCATGTACATGTAGACGTAGATTTGCTTGTACATGTAGTTGTAGATTTGGATGTACATGTAGCTGTAGATTTGGATGTACATGTAGATGTAGATTTGGATGTACATGTAGTTGTAGATTTGGATGTACATGTAGATGTAGATTTGGATGTACATGTAGATGTAGATTTGGATGTACATGTAGTTGTAGATTTGGATGTACATGTAGATGTAGATTTGGATGTACATGTAGTTGTAGATTTGGATGTATATGTAGATGTAGATTTGGATGTACATGTAGTTGTAGATTTGGATGTACATGTAGATGTAGATTTGGATGTACATGTAGTTGTAGATTTGGATGTACATGTAGATGTAGATTTGGATGTACATGTAGTTGTAGATTTGGATGTACATGTAGATGTAGATTTGGATGTACATGTAGTTGTAGATTTGGATGTACATGTAGATGTAGATTTGGATGTACGTGTAGTTGTAGATTTGGATGTACATGTAGATGTAGATTTGGATGTACATGTAGTTGTAGATTTGGATGTACATGTAGATGTAGATTTGGATGTACATGTAGTTGTAGATTTGGATGTACATGTAGATGTTGATTTGCATGTACATGTAGATGTAGATTTGCTGGTACATGTAGATGTACATTATTTGCATGTACATGTAGATGTAGATTTGGATGTACATGTAGTTGTAGATTTGGATGTACATGTAGATGTAGATTTGGATGTACATGTAGTTGTAGATTTGGATGTACATGTAGATGTTGATTTGCATGTACATGTAGATGTAGATTTGCATGTACATGTAGATGTAGATTATTTGCATGTACATGTAGATGTAGATTTGCATGTACATGTAGATGTAGATTTGCATGTACATGTAGATGTAATACCTTCTATTTTCGTCCCGAGACCGATCAATGCGATGCGCACATAGATTGGCAAGCAGTTGCATGCATAACGCGGGAGTTCAAAATTGGTAAAGTAATCGATCCGAGTAAATACAGAGATGCAGATTCAGGTGCGGACGCAGGAACCCCCTGCAGCAGAACTTTCAAATGCTAAAAGGCATCAAAATAGTAAATTCAGGTTAATCGGATTGCACAGCCGCTTTTCTACATCTTATATATCTGCACGAACATCCGCATCTGTATGCAAAAAACACCACTGTAATACACTTATCATGTGCACTGCACTGTGACCTGTGTCTGGTATCCGGTTAATTTCGCGGGAAGTGAACAATTTCCCCGATATAACCAAGATCGTAGCATCATTGTGCGATTTTTGGTATGACTTTTTCTCCGGTGAATAATTCCATTTTGCAGCCCTCATTAACGCGTGCCGTGCCGGTACCCCGCTGGTGAGTAACACGGGAGCGTGGTTTACATGCGACTGGCGGGTGCAAGAGGCCTGCCCGCAAGGCTACTGGTGCCACGTCGGCTACAGCACGCTGACGACCGTCTGTTGTCCGGTGTTCTCGCGTGGGTTTTGGATTTTTGATTTTTTTGCAGTTTTACTTTGCCCCGATTTTGACTTTGCAGAGACAATCATATCACTTTCATGACAAGCCAACCGGTGAGAAACGGGTTTATGGATCGAAAACAAACGCTCTGATTTATTTTTGCGACTGCAATTTATTATTGTATTTACCTACTGATTTCTGTAATTTCAATTTTTTTGCTGGAGTGTTCTGGAGTTCAATAAAACAAAACCTTTACTGAAATGGAATCGTGCATGGTAGTTGACTTTTCAGTGAAAATAATGACAAAAAACGCGAACAAACAAAATAACCAAGAATACAAAAGTACTACTGCCTTATTTCTTCGGCCATACTGTGACAAAAAAACTTTCAAATGAATCTTTCAGCGGGCAACAACCCGTGTGACGCGCCTGTGGACGCCGGCCAAGGGCAGTACCAGTTGAATCGGTGGTATTTCGATCGGGCCACCCGCACTTGCATGCCGTTCGTCTACTTGGGCATCCGCGGCAACCGCAACAACTTTCTCACCAGGGAACACTGTCAAGCGGTTTGCCCGGGTAAACTATAGGATGACGCATGATCAGTCCAAAAAAGGCCCCACCGCCCTGAAAGCACAAGTCGGTTCCCGGTTATTGTTTTTAAAACAAAGCATAGTTTCAGCATACCGGGCTTGTGTAGCTTAAGTTTTTTGACATTTCTGCCTTCCGGATTAGGTGTTAGGACCGCCACGATTTTGGCGTTTTTACTTTCTGCGGTGATTTTATACAAAAGCTTGTTTGTGGTTGCTAATTTGTGTCCAATAACAGTTTTGGAAAGCGACACCGCTTTTTACGCGTTTTTTTCAAGGCTGTGTCACTAGATAATTTGACGTTGGTTAGAAGATCTTCTTAATAAAATGTTTAGAACGGATAGTAATGTCAAGAGATTCCGAAATGTATACTTCAATCGATCTTTTTCGCGGAATGTCAACATTATGACGAACAGAGAAAAACGCTGCACTTGAAGTGACTTCGCAGAAAAAAAAATCTTCGCTCCATTAACTAATCACACTTTCCTCGGTCCGTACAGCACTATGACTGGAGTAAAGCCAATCAGCATTTCCAGTTTAAAAAAACAAACAACCAATCAGCGCATCCAAAAGCAGCCAATTGGTTGTCACCATCATGTTGTCGGTCAATCAGTCAAACGATCAACAACAACAACAAAAATCATCAAATTTGCAAAACACCCGATTCCTTTCTCTCAGAACGGGTGAACCCGTGCTGCTGCGGCGAGCCGGCTCGCGACCGCCAGACTGGCGACCGGCTGCAGTGCCGGGCACGTGGCGAGTGTCCCATTGGATTCTGGTGTCACGTTGGCGCCAACGCCGACACGACCGCCTGTTGTCCGGGCGCAGGTGTGTACACCTGATACGCTTTCTTTTTTGTTTGGTTTTGCAAAATAATGTTGCGGGTTTTGAAACTTTTAAACGAAATCGAAGAAGCGTTCCTCAAACTCATCGGGAAATTAACACGGCAACACTGTTGACCAGAGAAGAAGAGAATTTGAAAACAACCAATAATAGTTTCGAAACCAACAAACAAACAAACCGCTCAACATCTCGCCGCATAGTTTTTTCAGCACCCGACGACTGTCTGACGCAAATGACGGCCGGCTTCGGCTCGGATCAACTGATCCGCTGGTACTACGACCCGCAAACGATGCAATGCCAACAGTTCACGTACAACGGAATGCGGGGCTCGCAGAACAACTTTCTGACGTTACAAGAGTGCGAGAGCATGTGTGATGGTGAGGGTCAAGCATAATTATTTTTGTTACTGCAACTCAATCACGCGTCCGCAGACGTTCAGGAAGAAATCAGAAAACAGAAAATGACTGCACATTATTATTTATGTCAATTTTCAGCTAGAAAATACCAGCGCATTGCGTTTTTCCAATGATATATCGATTTGTTGCAGTGTTCGAGAACCCCTGTCCGACTGCGATCGGCTTCGTCAGTCCGATGTACTGCCGTGCGGACACACGCACCTGCCCCATCGGCATGTGGTGCCACGTGGGCGTCGACGAGCGATCGACCGTTTGCTGTCCCTCGTTGCAATGTGAGCGAGCCCGCGCAACATGAAAAGCAAACACTATGAATTTATGATACATGAAATTTACTGTTTGTCTGTGCCTTAGCCCAACGGATGGACTGAGGGAGTTGAGAGTGTCGGTTGGTTGTCACGCGCAAATTCATAGATAGTGAATAGATAAATCTGGTGCTGGACGAAACACTGCCTGTTGATTGGCTCAAACAGTTTTCAAAAGTTGAGAGGCAGAAACGATTGCGAACCGCCCGATTCATTCCGGCATGAATCTTGCTGCTTAATAAATTTTCTGATCTGAACCTCAGTATAGTTTCACGAAATGTCTTTCACAAAAAATTAGCAGCTCAACGTCAAAAAATAACACCAAAAAATACTTTCCTCTCAGACGCTGTGTGCGACCAGCCACGCACGGAAGGCGAAGGCACCGATTCGCTGTTGCGTTGGTACGTCGACAAATCGATTGGTCTCTGCGGCGAATGTCGGCAGTTTCAATACAGGGGCAAAAGAGGAAACCAGAACAACTTTCTCACTCGTGAAGAGTGCGAAGCTGCGTGCCCAAGTGAGTTGAGAGGTTCTTTTCGGTTTGTTTTAGTAATGACATCTGCTGATTGGTTAGAAAAAAGGGTATGCATTATCGGAATTGTGCAACCATTGTGTTTGACATGGAAGAGCATCGAATAAATCAGTTTTCCTGTGCTCGTGTTTTGCTCGCCGTGTTTCACCTCATCACCAGCAAAAAACTCTCAACATTCTCCCGCATGCAGGTTGCGTGAATCCGTGCAACACCGGCACCCCGCTGCTCGACCAATACAGCAGGCCAACGACCTGCTCCGCGTATCGCCAGTGTGCGGCCAGCTACTGGTGTCACGTTGGAGCGGACGTGGCGAGCACTGTGTGCTGTCCTGGCGAAGGTTGGTTGTTCTCATTTTTGTCGTTTTTATTTTTCCTTGCAATATATCATGATTGATCAATATAATGTCAGGTACAGTTTTACAGAGTCACAATCAATCAATCAATCAATCAATCAATCAATCAATCAATCAATCAATCAATCAATCAATCAATCAATCAATCAATCAATCAATCAATCAATCAATCAATCAACCAATCAATCAATCAACCAACTAATCAATCAATCAACCAACCAATCAACCAATCAACCAACCAATCAACCAATCAACCAATCAACCAATCAATCAATCAATCAATCAACCAATCAACCAATCAATCAATCAACCAAACAATCAATCAATCAACCAATCAATCAATCAATTTCAGTCAGTGTGCCGTGCGAGCAACCACGCGTGGACGGTGAGGGCGCAGCGTCGCTGCAGCGTTGGCATTTCGATCGCAGTCGCGGCGTCTGCGGCGAGTGTGCGCCATTCTCCTATCGTGGCCTTTACGGAAATCAGAACAACTTTCTGACAAAAGAACAATGCGAAGCGAGTTGCCCGAGTGAGTATTCGCTATTGCACGCACCGCGTGTTTGAAAGGAACTCCTTTGGTGTAATGGTATTGACTCTTGATCTCCAACGTTCCGAATCGCCGACTCTTGACGTCGTTGGTGGGGGGGGCACTGGTCAACTGATCAGTAGTCGTTGGACCATAATACGGCCAAATCGTGACCATTTGTTGCCACCGATACCCACATTTCTAGGCTGCCCGAATCCGTGCCGCGTCGGCCAACCGCAGATGGGCGCCAACGGTCGACCGCAGAGGTGCGGCGTCGCGCAAGGCTGCTCTCAGGGATACTGGTGTCATTTTGGCGCCGGCGAAGACACGACCGTCTGTTGTCCGGGAGGTCAGTAAGCTGCTATTTGTGCAAGAAAATCTAAATCTAAATCTGATCAAACCGCAGTGTCCGATCTTGCAGACGACGACCCGTGTCAGATGCCGATGTCGCCCGGCACCGGATTCCATTCGCTGACGCGTTGGTACCTGGACACGTCCGCCGGTCTGTGCGGCGCCTGTCGCCAATTCACGTACCGCGGTCTGCGCGGCAACCGGAACAGTTTCCTCACGAGGGACCAGTGCGAATATACGTGTCCGAGTGCGTGTTGTTGTTTCTCTATATTTGTCAGAATTTTTTTTCTACTCCTGCGACGGCGCTGATCCGTCCGGACGTTTTTGGCCAGACATTTTCTGACTAAGATGTGCCTGACTGGAACGTTCCTGACCGGGTCTTCCTTGTCCGAGGCATTTTGAGACCAGGACGGTTCTGATCAGAGCGATCTATACACAGATCAGGATGTTTCTGACAAGGACGTTTCTAACCGGCGCGGGACGCCGATCCCGGCTGAGATGTTCTTGACCGGGGCGTTTATGATCGGGACTGACAGGTTCTGTCATGTTTGTGTTTCTGAAAAGGTTGCGTGAACCCGTGCGCTGACGGCGAGCCACTGATGGGCTTAGACAATCGTCCCGTACAATGCAGCGAGCAATACCCGTGCCCACCGACGCACTGGTGTCACATCGGCGCCGTCGCTGAATCGACCGTCTGCTGCGCCTCAGGTGACCGAAAAATCCACTGTGAATAAGTAAACTGAATCAAAAACACCATACGGGTGCATCAGTGAGAAGTGTTGTTATTTCTGCATTTTTTTCGCATTCACAAACTCACAGACACACTTCTATAAAACGGAAACAACAAACGTTATTGCAGTTGTAGTTCCGGTATCCAAACTCTCGGAATGATATGACGAAACTAATTTCTCGTTTTCTCTTTCTCGGAAGTCGGCGACGTCTGTCTGCAGCCGAAACGAATTGGCATTGGGGACGCGAGCCTTCAACGGTGGTACTACGACTCACAGCAACGCCAGTGTCTCTCGTTCACCTACGCCGGATTGCTCGGCAGTCAGAACATGTTCTTGTCGAAGTTTGACTGTGAATCCGTTGGATGTCCACGTTCGTCGATTCGCTTTTTTATCATTTTTCAGTTGTTTTCGAAAGGGATCGAGTACAGTTCGGCCATCTCAAGTGGGACTCGAACCCTCGTCTCTAGTATGACGAGTTGCGCATCAGACCGCTGACCATCGAGGCCCATCTTCTTCTTTCACCCGTTTATTGCGTAGTCTTACTCACAAAATCACTGTTCAAGTGGCACGCGCGCAGTACAGCAGTGCCACCAATCCAAAGCACTTCCAAATTCCGCTAATCTTCTCGTCAAGAAACTCGACAATTACGGTAGTTCAAAAACGCCGTTTTTCAGTGTGGCAAAACGCGTGCGGCCGCGGTGAGCCACTGCTGGACGGTTTCTACCCTCGTGTGTGCAACGCGAATCAGCTGTGCCCGCCCGGCTATTGGTGTCACATTGGCCCGGTCGGTGCGAACCTGACAATGTGCTGTCCGTCTGGTACGTGGTTTTCTTTTTTTTCAGAAAAGAAGAACAGACACAGGCAATTTTTCGATAATCAAAAATGTGTGGCTGAAAGTGTTGATTTGTCCCGTTTTCTTCTCTCCCTTGTTTTTCTATTTTCTTCAAAACTGTTCTTCTTTGCGTTCAGGATCAGTGGGTCCTTGTCAGGAGCCGCGCAGCACCGGCCGCGGTACGTACAACGTGCCACGTTGGTCGTACGACTCCGCCAGTCGGTCGTGTCGTCAGTTCAGCTATCGCGGCATGCAGGGAAACGCCAACAACTTTCTGACCGAGGCGGACTGCGCCGCCACCTGTCCGGGTTTGTGGAGAGATGGGGACGGACGAGGGGGGACAGCAATTGAATTGAATTGGCATTGCGTCGTGCATGCAGTCTCGATCAATCCAAAAACTGTAAATGTTCCGTTCGACTGAGAAGAACTGAAGTACAAGGAAAAGTCATTAGACTTTTGAACTATTAGAATAGTTTTAAATTGAAAAAAAACTATTCTACAGTGTTCGAAAACGCCTGCTCAACGGGCGCCCCCCAACTGGAGCAGAGCGGACGGCCGCAGTTCTGCCGTGACCGCGGCGACTGCCAGCCGGGCTACTGGTGCCACGTCGGTGCGAACACGGACACGACCATGTGCTGCCCGAATGGTGCGGTTTGGTTTGCATTTGTCACCGCTGGTGGCCTGGTGGTCATGCGTTAGACTATTCGGCTGTGCGCTCGGGGGATCGAGCCCCGCTGAGGGGTGTATAGGCACTTTGACAGAAAAAAATCGATGGGCGACCAACTCGACGGCGTTCTGTAGGCTTCTCTGGGTTAGCCATGGCTAAAAACATCGCCTAAAATCCCCCACAACAAAGTCGTAATATCCGCAATGTAGCCGTCATCGCAAGCACCCACCAAGATACTCAGTGCGAATTATTTTCTTTAAAATCTTGCAGTTGTTATGTGTAAACCAAAAAACCAAAAAAACCCAAATAGCAAGGACAACACGCTAACAAAAATCACTGAAAAACCACTTAAGGACACCACCTTAACAAAAAAAAAACAAAAAACCCCACCAATAAAACCGAAACGTGCCCATTCAGCCGTCGATCCGTGCACCCAGCGAATGTCGGAGGGCGACAGCGGGCGTGGTCCGCCGTTATCGATCACCCGGTGGTACTACGACGGGCAGTACCAGATCTGTCGACGGTTCCAGTACCGCGGACTCCGCGGCAATCAGAACAACTTTCTCGTGCGCGCGCAATGTCAGGAGATGTGTCCAGGTTTGGTCAGATTTTAAGATACAAGGAAATTTTTTAGTTCAATTTACGACTCCAAAAATCGAATAAATGCAGTACAGCCAATATGCCATGTATCTACGCAGTCAAGAATGGAAAACTTGATAACGCAAGAAAATTCGCCTCTTTTTAGTGATTATTGTACAATATTGATTATTATTTAGTTGATACATACAATGTTGTCAGATTCGAGTGGTCACATTATTAGTAGAAAATGCAGAGAGAAACGGCAAAAAAGAATCGGCAATGTTTCTCCACAGAGGTGAACGTATGCGGCACCGGGCAACCGTTGCTCGATCCAAGCAACAATCCGGTCGTCTGTTCACCAGTGAACCGAGACACCTGTCCAATCACGCACTTCTGTCACGCTGGACTATTCGCATTGGACGACTTCACGGCGACTGTTTGCTGTCCTACTGCTGGTATAAGAGTCGTCATTGATATTATCCCGAATGATGTGCTTTTCAAAAGATGGGTGAGAGAAAGTCTTTGTCGCAAGATGTATGCAATCGATACAATAAAATGTTATTTGTACACTGGCAAGCAAACACGCACGAACGACACACAAATACAGGTGCGCTCGTGTGATTTGTGCCAGTGAGTTTGCTGGTTTGTGACTGTACAACATTTATAGAGCGCCTGATCGTATTCAGACTAGAACTACAGTTGACCTGCAAATTATAGGCAATACGCTTATTGGTTGGTGGTCACGTGCATGCATGCTTTCTGTGCACGACAGACGCCACCCCACAGCAATGCCTTCACAGAGAACATGCGTCACGTGATCACCAACCAATCAGCTGATTGCTTATAATTTAGAGTCAGGCTGTATGTGTTTTCTCAGCGACATCTCTCTGTTCCTTTGTCGCGCAGGCAACGTCTGCGAGCAACAACGCCGCGAGGGCACCGTGCTCGGCACACCCGCCCTCCGGTGGTACTACAATCGTGCCACGGACGAATGCGAACAGTTCCAGTACGGCGGCATGCAGGGCAACCAGAACAACTTTCTGACGCAGCAAGCCTGCGAGCGGGCGTGTCCCGGTGAGAAAGGCCGTGTGGAGTTGTTTTTTTTTGAGTTTATATACCGTATGTTCTGTGGATTTCAGTTCGGTGTTTTTTTTAAACTCTTTTTGTGGAGTGAAATCAAACCTGTCTTTCGGACACTTTCGCATGTGTGACATTTATAAATGACACAGTTATTAAATCGATAGTTTTTTTTTCAATTACAATGTATGTATGCTGAATGGTTACATGTGAAGAATGTGCGGATACAAGTAACTCCTACCAAGCGACAAATCCCTCTCTTTCAATGTCGATCTTTTTCAACAAAATTCAAATTTCACCATCGACCTGCAAAACAAAACTCCACGCTTTCCGTGTCGCAGGTTTCCGCGGCCTCTGTCCGCACAGCCGACCACTGATGTCGCTGTCGGTGCCGCAGACGTGCGCCATCGAGAACGCCTGTCCGTCCGGTTTCGTCTGCAACGTCGCTGTCCTGAACGGCACCTCTGCAGCGGGCGCAGCGCCGACCGAACGACAGCAGGGTGTTTGCTGTCCGGACCCAGGTATACAGAGGTCCTTGTTTGAAGATCGGTGCCACCTTTATTCTTTAGATTCGTGGTCGGGCATATTTAGATGCAAAACAGGCAATATTTCACATCGCATCATTTTTATTGGTAACTTTAAGACCAGTTTTTTCCGATCGAGCGCTTTTTTGTAGTCTTTCCATTGCCATGTTGTTTGCTTTTATAAACGAACTTGAAAATACATACTTTTCGTGGCTCAACGTTGTGACATTTGTAAATGGGACTCTGGTCAAACATAAACATTGAACTAAATTGCCGTTTTCACAATTCAGCCAACTTCTGTTTCGAGCCGCGGGACCCGGGCGGCTGCAACGAATTCGAGACACGATACGGCTACGACCCAGCAACGAACACGTGCGTCAGCTATCAGTACAGCGGCTGTGGCGGGACGTTGAACAATTTTCGATCTCTGCAAAAATGCACGGAAATCTGCTGTGATGATTTCAAGCAGGCATACGAACAGTACTACCATGTGCTTAGATAGAATCGAGATGGAAAATATTGATTGATTGATTGATTGATTGATTGATTGATTGATTGATTGATTGATCGATCGATTGATTGATCGATCGATTGATTAATTGATTGATTGATTGATTGATTGATTAAATTAATTGATTGATTGATTGATTGATTGATTGATTGATTGATTGATTGATTGATTGATTGATTGATTGATTGATTGATTGATTGATTGATTGATTGATTGATTGATTGATTGATTGATTGGTTCATTGATTGATTGATTGATTGATTGATTGATTGATTGATTGATTGATTGATTGATTGATTGATTGATTGATTGATTGATTGATTGATTGATTGATTGATTGATTGATTGATTGATTGATTGATTTTGTTTTATATTCAATATACGGGCCTCATGAACTGTTGAAAACTGCATTATTCCATAAGCTTCTTCTTTTTCTTTTCATTATACGACGACTGCCATACCGATTTAAAAACTCAAAAGCAAATTTCAAAATTATCTGATTGTCTGAATTGTTTTTAATTCATTGTATCCAGTCCATGTTTTGAAAGTTTGAATGCGTGAGAATGTCGGCGTTTGATAGTATTATCTTTTCGGAGGAGAAGGAGGCGGAGTAATATTGAATTGTGTGTGGAAAAGCTGCACAGCTGAAAAGCGAACTCGCTGTTTCTCGTCCGATTATGAATTTAAAAATGTTTTCTACAATTTCTTGCAGAAATCTGCCGACAAATTACATTTGGTTTTGATGATTTCAAATCGCCGCGCAACCGTGAAACATTTTCCTTTTTCTGCATGCAAAGGCATATTGCGACACGTTCAATAAAAAAAGATAATACAAAAAATGGTTGCAAACACTGGAAGTCGACATCAAGTCACGTATTCATGGATAAGTTCATGGAACACTGATGATTATGAGCTTGCTTGCTCTTACGCATATGGTTTTTTTGCAAGATGAAAAAGATGAATAAAAAATTAGCGCCCACAGGCTATACCGTATTACCTCTATTAACCCCCCCCCCCAAAATTAACCCCCCCCCAAAAATAAACCCCCACCCCCTCGACAAGTTTCCAAATAATCCCCCCCCCCAAAAATAATCCCCCATGGGGGATTATTGAAACCTGTTTGAAACACATACCCAGCGAATTCAGTGGCTGGTTGCAGTGAAAATGATGAAATTGTGCTACCAAAGGCCCCAAATAAATGAGTTAATGGTAATTTCATTACAAAAGACTGTTGTAAAAGGAAATTTCTATGTAGAATAGAAGTTTCTGCGACTTCCTTCCTGCCATGGAAGGTATTTTTGCCATTTTGCCCACTCCTAAAAATGGTTTCCAAATAAACCCCCCCCCCCCAAAAATAAAGCCCCCCCCCAAAAAATAAACCCCCACCCCCAGAAGTCGCTGAAGAAATAAACCCCCATGGGGGTTTATTAGAGGTAATACGGTATGTACAAATGTACAGGAAAGACGTCAAATAACAAATCAGATTTGTTAACATAACTTTGCTCACCAACTGTTTTCAGCAGAATACACGTATGTTTGTTCATATCTTTTTGTGAGTCACTAACTAGAGCCAATAAAGTAAAAGAGATTCGGGAAATTGAAATACCACACAATTTATCACAAAAGTGTACGTCATTATTGCCATGGTACACAGCTTTATTATCCGTTTCGTTTTCCTCAAATAAATATCCATATAAACGCCGTCTTTTCTCATACTACTTGAGAATACTTCTTTTTTGTTAGGCAGGAACTCTCAAATAAATAAAAGAATGCTAGAGTGGATACACGTACGGAAGTGTAATGCTTTTGTTGGCTGCACTGTATTGTAGTGTGTGTAACCGGCACAAAATTTGTAACCAATTCACATCAATTTTGGCAGTTGTTTCGGTAGTCCTTATTTTTACCGATTCACTCGTTTATGCTTGGTGTATAATCAATTCCAAAACAGTATACGTGTAATTTGGAACTTTCGTTTTTTCCAAATGGAAAATTCCAAAAATCTTCCAAAAATAGCCATTGTGAGCATATAGTTACGGTACTGTATGTGGTGCCACCTATAAAGAGTAAAGCAATAGTTTAGTCCTGTTGGAATTTTCGGGTGTCGGAGGACTGGTACCCGGAGAACTGGTACCCTCTCACAAATTTTCTGGTCAACGAACCGTAAGCGATACTGAGAACGACGCGCGTGGTGTGAGTAAATACATTTTCCTGACATCAAACAACAAGCCAGGGTTCGATCCTTACGCGCACGGGCACGACAAAAAGCACTATCCACTAGACCACCAGCGTGCAAACGACACGTTTGCAGTTGTTGTCGCGCAGTTTCATGAATCGTGACATAGCTGGTTGACATTTTTTCAGTCTTCTTTTATCACTGAACACCCAATGAACAATACCATCGTTCTAGCATCGATGCCTTATCCTTCCTTCACATACAAATCAATGCGCATGTTCGTTATGTTTTTTTTTAAATTTTGCCATGGCTTTGAAAACCAATGACATCAATTGAAAGAAAAGAAGTCGGTTTTACTGCATGGACACCTCTAAGAAGAAACTGTGAAACACAATGATTACCTCGCTATGCCCGCATTGAGTATCGGGACCAAAATAAAAGACAACAGTAGTAACAAAGCAAGTACAGTATTGCACAGATCGGGTCGAGACCCACAGTTCCTAATGTAATCAGTGAGTTGAAACGTGTCGTTTTTCTTTTATGCTGCGCCTTTCGAAAAAAACACAGACCTTAATGGTAGAATGGATACAATAGCGAGCTAGCGTTTACATTGAATTCACGAAATAAAACTCTTCTTTCGCCCACACTCATCTGTCCATCAGACGAGAATCCGAAACAAGAAAAATCTTCTCGTCTTTCGGTGCAATACTGAACTCTGATCAATTTTCATTCGCAGTAATTATTTGCAAAAATAAGTGCATCCTTTCAGGTTATTTGAAGATAGAAGCATGCAATGTTTACTCTGAGACTGGCTTGATAGAATGCTTGGATCTAAACGCTATTCTTGAGCACAATGTAGTCAATGAATTTCTTTCACGGTTTACAATGTTTTCAAGTGTCACACGCTAAAAAATTGCAAGTCTTCCTCATTATTCATAAAATCTTCATCTGCCTCCAAAAGCATAGCAAACCGCAATTTTGTTTTGAGAATTGTATTTGTTTTGAATGTAGGTTATTCATAAAAATGTTTATTTCTTTAGAATTATCATTCCTGAAATTTTCTTGGTCTTGCATATGCTTTTACTTGTTATGAAAAGCTGTTTCATGCGCAATGTGGTTTATAATCCATTGGGTCTATTGTGGACATGTATTTTGCACATTTAGTGCAAATATTACCGTGAATCCTATGTACATACAGATTTTTTTCTAAAACAACATTCTAGCAGTTAGCAAGCATTCTTCAGTACCAGAGCGAATTTTTACACTTTTGTCCACAGTTCGTGTGTGTATGAATTCCGCATTCCTCCACATTTCGCACACAATAACTGGCGCTTCTATGAGCCCACGAAGTTTCGGTTTTTTCAAAGAATTCAATATCCTCAATGGTTGAAATATATCTTTTATCCTGAATATTATTATCCTCAAAAGGGCGAAGTAAGGTTGCATGTGTTCGTGGAAAATCCGCACAGCTGAAAACCGTGGAAAAGAGCACACATTACGACGCGTTGAATAAGAAAGATAATGCCCGTATATTAAAGGTGAATAATTATTTTAAATTAAAAGACTATGAATTACAGCTATCGCATTTTGTTCAGTCAGTTGAACAAACATATCTGCATTCTGAATGTCAGACTGTTAGTCATAATAAAAGTTTTTATCATGTTACGTTCTCATCAGTACTCATTCATTGAACAGTCCACTACTATGACACAGCTCTGGGCAAATAAATTACATATATCCACGCATACCGGTATCTCCTTGCATTTTCACAGTAATGCCTAATAAACGTGTAATATGGAATAAATTTGTTCAATAAAGTTTGTGAAGCAAGGTGATGACTTAATAATTTCAAAACTCTTGTTTCAACAGTGCCTAATTTAATTGAACGGTTGATTTCTTTTTCGGTAAATAACTTTGCACGGTTCTCTGAACATTTATTAGATTGAGATTGGCAGATGGGTTGGTACTAACGGACAGATTTAACACGACGCTTCACAGGTTACTCGATAACTCGACTCAATGTGTCTTCGAGGCTGGCCCTGATAAAAACTCTGTCCGATCGAAACCAAAAAACCGTATTGAATGGTGTTCAAGAGGCGAAACCTGATTATTGTAATGTACATATATCGCTGGAAACTTTCTGTTTTCCCATTATCAGCACCAAAAAAGTTGCGCGAACACAGCCAAAGACGTGGACGACAGTTGTTTCGGCGTGTATTTTCCGCTTGCGTTCTTGCGTTTGGTTCTGGCATCTCTGGTCTGCACTTTTTTAACATTTCTCAAAAGTCCTATATCTCTTCTCACGTTCGTGTGTACGTACGTCTGAACGACAAATTGTTTCGCTCCCACCGCGTTTTGACAAAGCCGATTACCTCCGAATTTTGACGGTTTTATTTTTTTGGTTTCAGCGCATAAAAAACTTTAGTATGTATGTAGGTACATCAAATAGTTGGAGGGAGGGGTTCAATGGAAGCCGATTTGGCCCATTTTTAATTGCAAATTTGGCTTTCGCAAAATTTACAATGGGGAAGCTGCGAACCCAATTTGAACACGGGTAGTAAACTTTAAAGATCACTTGTGGTATGATAATATGCTTCTTCCTGAACTATTTCAATACTACATTTTTATTTACTTGCTGCATGTTTGTTGTTTGTCAATAACATAACCACAACCGCAAAAAACAGAACCCACCGCGGCCACATCCTCCCACAGATAAACATCGGAAAAGTCTCTGCCATACGCGGGTGTCTTCATTTATTGTCAAGTTTGTCACGGCTCGAACGAGTCGCTGAGATAAAACAGAAAGGCAAAAAAACAAAAAAAGAGTACAGGGTGTGTGAAGAGGATTACCTTAACGTACAACGGGCATGCGCCGTTGAAAGGTAACGTTTTTTAAATAAACAAGTGTGAATAAAATTTTCTTCAAGAATTGTATTACTAAATAATCATGCACTTGCTAAAATGTTCAAACTTGAATAGCATTAAAAGTGCAAAAAGAACATAAATCGAGCACGTCATTTTCGCATCACCCTGTACATAAGTGTGAACATTTGCAACCGGTTCAAAGATATGTGAGACGACACAACACGCCGCAAAAGCAAGCGTTCTCATCCGCAGAGTTGAGATGCGCAATGTCGCAGAAATGAAATGAAGCCCGAAAATGACAATTGGTTTTTGGCACAGAATCGCTTCAAAAACACAACAACGCCGCTGCGTGGCTACCACACTTCATTGTCTTGGTCTTGCCGCCGCAGATACACGGCACGCAACACAAAAACGCACTAATGCGCTATCCGTGCGCTAATATGTGCGCGTCGCTAACACCACATACGGGGCGGATAGATATACCGTATCAGTCGGAGGTTGAAAAACAAGAATCTCTGGAATAAAGGAATCATGGTGAAGTGCAGTGGACATCATTTTCTCAGGGGAAACATATCTTTCATTGATGAGCCACAAATAACTACAAAAAAAGTACAATTTGCTGTGTGCAACCTGAGTTTCTCGTAATTTCAGATTTCTTTTTTGAGTCTTTTTAGAATTTTTTGAATTTAAAAATTCCTACAGCAACATTCACACTCTGTGATTACGGTATGTGATCGGAACATATCTATATGCTGTACATATTTGTTCCGTCGTTATATATTGACGCTAACCTCTTATGCCCGGGCGCCTGCTGACGCGCCTAGAGTGCCGCTCATTTGTTACGCGCAGAATGGGATCCCTTATGCAATACTTAGTTTTTTCTCCTTTTATGTACACAAAATGTAATGTTTGCAATTTATGCGCTCTACAGCTCCGCATCATTGGCCGCATTTGAGTCGGTTTGACAATTCTATTATAGACCCATGTGTCTGATGTTCATTTGATGTACTGTTATTCATTCTTTTTTGAAAGAACATGTAAAGTCCTTTTCAGACCGTTTTTTTTTGTTTGGAAGCGTCTGTCAGTTCATATATTTGAATTCAGGAACTTCCGGTTTGAAGGTTCAAATTATACAGACTAACATTTTTTCTTTATCATGACGATATTTCATGAGGTATCTCTTGCATAATGCTCAACCAAAATTTTTTAATCAGAAATATTTGCATACAATACCTATGTTAGAATATTCGTGTTTTCATCCTCCATCACCCGCAGGTGCCAAATTCGTTCGTTTTTACTAACAAATTTATTGGCTTCCGCAAAAATGTAATAAAAAAGCGGATATCAGAACTGTGTTGCAACAACACACAGCGGCGAGGGGAACGAGTATTTTATGCTGTTTTTCTACACCACAAACACGTTGCCTCTGAATTCAGACTTTCAAACAATAACTCTCGTATGCTCAGTCGCTAACCAACAAAGATAACGCGAATGATGCCTGAGGTACAATGGTGCACCAATACTAGAAAAACCTAGCAGAAAAAAAGTTTCACTGCAAATATGATAATGAAAACAGCGCGCGGGTAATAAAGAATTGAAACAATTTGAATGATAGCGCCAAAAACTGATGGACGCCATGGAATGTACCACTAATAATCGAAATTGACAATATGGAACAGCGCGTTTTCGCCGTTCTCATCAGCTTAGCGACAAGCATGCAGCCGCACGTAATGCTGCTGTTGGCCGCGGCGTTGCTGAGCATCTCGACCGAGACATTGGGCATAGCCGGTCGATTTGTCGAGCGAAAAACGACTGCGGGACGCTTGCTAGGCTTCGTCCATGAGTATGACGGTGTTCAAGCAGAGGTGTACCTCGGAGTGCCTTTCGCGCAGCCGCCCGTCGGCAGTCTGCGATTAGAGGTAAGTGTAATGGTATAAGTAGTTTAATAGTATGAATAGTTTAATAGTTTAAACATGTATGTCTTCTTGGTTTTGCAATCTGCATCCTGCACTGCATACATATATTTGAACAATGACAAACTGGCTGACGGTATTTTCCTAAATATGCGGTACAGGATGCAGTGCATGATGCAATTGTTTTCTACGTGTGTACCCAGTTTTCACTATAATGCAACATCCAACACAAAAAAGATTAGACAAGACCTTCATTAACCTTGCATTGCACGTAAAAAATCGGCGTTAAACGGTGAACCATAAAAAACGATTTTTTTAAACTAGTCACCTCTTTTATGTTAGTATCCAAGGCCGGTGCTTCCGTGGTCGGGCGTACGCAACGCCACTAAATTACCGCCGTGGTGTATACAGTTTTGGTTCGCCGATCCGCGACTGGAGGCGCGCCAGCACAGCGAAGACTGTCTCTATATGAACTTACTCATTCCATATCATGTAAAGGTGGGTACGGTACGGTACGTGGTAATGGGGGGCGTGTGAGAAATGCAATGACTTTTTAACGTTTGAATTGTTTCAATTTACTAGTGACCGAGTTAATGTCAAATTTATGTCCTTCACACGTTTCATGCTCACTACCAATGTTCATTGTTGGCTTTCACCAAAATTACTAGTAGCGTTTTTCGCAGTGTTGAAGAGCAACATACATAAAGCTGGTGACGATTAAAGCACTTTTTAATCAACGTGTTTCATTCACACCTTAAAAGTGCTACTGTGAAGGATTTGTCACCGACAAAGTGAAACACTAGTCACAGTAGAGACAACGAAAACAAAAATCGAAACTAATTTACCACAGAATGTCAAACGTCCCTATCCGGTGCTGGTCTGGGTGCATGGTGGTTCGTACCAGGTGAACGGCGCCAACATGTTCCCACTAGACGGCAGCACCAGAAATCTCGTGTCACGCGGCATTGCGCTTGCGTTCGTCAATTATCGTCTCGGACCTATTGGTTAGTTGTATGCTTTAAACATTTTCAATCAAATCACAAACTTGTTGTGTGCACATGCTCGTCTTGTACATCAGCTGCATTTTCCGTGCTTGTATGGCCTATTTTTTTAAA
>JASANC010001906.1:0-32879 GCA_030248135.1 Theristus sp. LFF4_11
AAACATATTTCAGCATAAAATTTGCAGATTTTCATAGCATAAAATTTGTAGGTCTAAGTCTTTGTTGAGTACAAAATTTACCTACTTATTTTTTCCGCATAAATTTGCACTTTTCAGCATGAAACGTGTAACCCATGCAAAAATACGATACTATGCTCAACATTTCAGCTTGCAATCATATTTTCAAAACAAACCACGACCACATTCGATTCGAACGGCATGAACGATGTGGCACACTCGCTGCTGCAGGTCACCCCTAAAACGGTGGCGACCGGCGCCCACAACTGGTGACTCCAGCTAAACCTGCAAACACAACGCAGGGGTAAGGGCAAATTCGTTAAATGTTGCTGAACAGTTAAAACACACAAGCAAACAGACAGCCCCGTTTACCGGCTTGCTCTGGTCGCATCGCCCACACTCATTGAGCGCGCTGTCTTCGTCGGTGAACAAAAAACAGGTCAAGTTGATCTTCATCTCGTCCTCGATGCTGACTCAATAACGTCAACTGCTGTAAATGGAGCAATACGCGTTGCAAAAGCTGACCCAGCGAGCAAAGAAGCAAAACAACAGCAGTGCCCAGACTGACGGTCATGCGCGTCTTGCGGCTGTTTACACGGAGTATACGGGTCACTTGCGCGCGTTTTTTTGTGCTCGTGCACCGCATCACTGAGTGTGTTTGTGGTGAGCCAATGCTCCAGCGCTCACTGATTGGCCAGGCAGACTCATGCGCTGCTGACGGTGCTGCACGATACAACGCAACGAACAAACATGCGAGTGAGCAAAAAACATAGTTTCTTTCAACGGCCGTCATAAAACAAATTTAACGGGAAACTTCAGGCAGACAGCAGAGAAAACACAGCGGGCCTGTCAAGCTCATCCACCCGTGCGTCACTTTGCTCGCGCAACTGTCGCTGTGCAGGGCTGGATCGTTCAGCAAACGCTTCTGGAAAGCGCCCGCAGGTGCCATTTTTCTGACTGCGTGGATAACCACGGTGTTGCCGTCGTCGTGGTGATTACCGCTGCTAAACTACTGCCCAGTGATGAGCGGTGTGCGCAGATTGCTCGTTCGGAATTCGCTGATTGACGAGATTAGGAGAGGACGCACCGACGACAGCGGCCACGGCAAGCAGCAGAAGCGCCACGACGCATTTCCCGGCAGTGTCAGCACTGGAGGCGCGAACGGACGAGCAGACGGTTGGAGCGCTGTTTACCGGCAGGGCGGGGGGGGAAGACCGGACAAACCGCTGGTCAACGTCAGGTGATATGGAGGACTTCGGTTCGGACACCGAACGAGCCTGCTCTGAAAGTAAAAACGTCTCTAAACAGCGCCCGATTAGGCTCGATCGGCCGAATAATAATGCACTACACGAGACTACGATGGAGACAAAACACAAAACGCTTTTGAATAGCTGTTTGCCAAAAACAAGTGCACACCAGAATTGCAGTGACCATTGATGATCGACACCAACCATCGTTGCGCACGTCGATCAGCATGACGTATGCGTTCAAGCTGAGACTGTTGCTGTGCGCAGCCTGCGGCGACCCGAAGTCCATCAGCAACATGCGTCACAGCACCATCGTGTCGGCGTCGGTCAGGCTGCTCGCAGCGTAACACCTTTAGATACTGCGCCATCATTGCGCTCGTGCTCGTGCCTGCAGTGGCACCTGTTGCATCACGCTCATGGCCGTGAGGACGCGAATGTGCTGGGGCGTTGGAGCCACCATAATGTCGCTGGTGGTGCACGTTGCCGTGATCCATTCCTTTTCCGGACCTTTGCGGCAATGTATGCGCATTTGTGGCGAGTTTACCACAATCCACCATGCAGTCGCAGCACGGATAACCATCGCGATTGTCGTCGCCATGGAAGAACTATGCTATTCGGTTGAACGGAATTGGCTTTGAATTGCTGATCAAAACAGCTCAGTTGAGCTTACCGTTAGTCAAATTTGAACCCAACACGGCAGTGGTGTCGTTCACTGAGGGCGATGACGCCGCTGCTGTTCGTGATACACTTGCTGGCGCAGGACACGCCAACCGTAGACGCTGTTGCGATCGAGCAACTGCTCGAACACTTTCGCGCCGGGCACCAACAGATCGCCGAGCAGACACGTTCTGCAAAAACATGTGCTTTGTCGATCTGGCATCAAGCTAGCCGACTTATGAGCTGTATGTGGCTGCCACACACCCTCGAACAGTCCGTTGCTGGCGAGCGCCAGATGGAAGAACACGCGCTGTATGCGCAAGTGGGCCAGAACGTTCGTAGATAGCCGGTGCACGGCGGCGTCTGTCGATCTCCGGGCAAAGTAGGCGGCGATCATGCGAAGATGAAAGTCGTAGCAGAACGAGTGCACGTGGCTGGCGCAGCAGCTGGGGCACGAAACGCACGAACTGGTCGACATCCGCTGGACACTGCAACGAAATGCAATTGATTGTTGGGCCCATGCCCACCTAAGTCAACACAGAAACATTGCTTAGTCCGTCCAGCTGTTCCGTTCGCCATAAACAGACAATTAACCTGACTGGCAGACATAGAAACTGCGTTGATCGCACGTGATCGTACTGTCTATGTACGCTGTATTGGTAACCTACGATTTCAACAGGAACGATCGCATTTGAATAGAGTGAACCTGTATCACATCAGAATGAACTGATAATGATGAAGAAGCGCAAACATTCTCAGAGCGCATGTACGGCATCAGCTGGTGTGTATGCCAACCATAGAACTCGACCGTCAGGTACAGCTCGTCAAAGTACTGAAAATGTGCCAGTACGAGCCCTGCCAAACTGGACGCGCAACCAGCCAAACGGATCAGTGGAACAAGCCGTCGGCGGAGTCGAGCCGAGCGCGCCGCTGTCCGTAACCGCAACGTTGAGCTTGACTTGTTTTGAATTAATGCCGGATTGGGTGGTCATCGCCCGGCGGTACTGCCAATCAGCAGTCGGGATTAAACGTCTAACAGAAGGTATACGCCAAAGCAAGCAACGCGTTTCAACAATCGTCAATGCAGATTGTTTGTTCTGTTCGCCGAGCAACTGGAGACGCACGAAGCCGAGCGCCCGGTGCCGATCGCGTTCGTAGTCGTCCGCACACCGGGTACTGCCGACATTCGTACCACGTTGACGGTGTTCCATCGACACCCTCGCCGGCAGTGTGATTGAGCTGCCGCCTGCGGAACGCTCATTATGATGGTCGTTAAACGCAACGTTACATTGCACGTTGTGTTTCTTGGTCGGCATCGAGCAACGACTGAGACATTTCTGCCCTTCAACGTCACTGCCAAACGCACCGGTGAGCGCCTGCGGGGCGCTTGAGGCGACTGCGATCGACTGCGAGACGCTCGCTGCAGCCATGTGCGCCGCCATTGACGCGTTCGAGTCGGCACCTGCGGTATTGGCACGTTGCGCTTTTTTTTTGTTTCGTTTTTCCACAACCGGCAAGGCCAGGCCAGCCAGATCGTCAAAAGCAAAAATGGTCGACACTGACACCGTGGACCGGCAGAACCAGCCGAGCCGCGGACTTTGCGACAGCAGCGAGGTCCCCTCGTCACTTCACGAAAGTACAAACCGGTCATAAAGGCCGATTCCAGCACCTGGGACTTTGCTGCGGCCGTGAAGTCGTCGCGTCTGTTGCGAAAACAGATAGATGAAGCCCATCTCAGTTGCGCCATTTTTGATGAGTCAATCCCTGTTGATCTGTCCAACTGGCATAGACCACTACGCTGCTCCTACCCACCGCTGGTTGCCACCGGCGAGCGGTGGGTGCCGCCGAGGTGCTGCGTGCTGCTGCCTCGTGGTGTCGTGCTCGACGTCGGCGGTCGAGCTGTCGCAGCTGGGAAGTGACCTTGGCGCGCAGGCGGACGAGAACAAGACCGGCGGCTCGCTGCCGGTGCACCATGCGGCTGTGCGCCAGCAGCACATCGAGCTCGCCACGGTCGAGCTGCGTCAGCGCCTGCTGACGTTGTGCTGCGATCGCTTGCAGATACGCCTGCACGGCGAACGCAACTTTGCACTACAGTCGAACATTCGGTAATAAGTTTTAAAACCCCCCAGCGTTGTTGTGGACAACAAATCCGCTGGGAAATTTGTCCTTTCCTATGGGTTCCGCTTTTCGTGTCTCGCAGCTACATCCCTGGTTTAGTTGATTGCTTCAGATGGCTGGGGGTGTGGATAGGCGTTAGCGCGGCGACATTTGTGCAAAACTCGTTTTTAAACAGTGTCCTTTCAAACTGGAATTAAAACTGACAGCTTCCATGAACCTGCTGCATTCTGAGATACTGCTCAACAAGCAGTCTCTGGTGTAGCCTTCTGGCGCGCGGCGGTTCGCACTGGCAGCCGAATGGATTCCAGAAACTGTCGATAACGGGCAACGCTCGAACTGCATCGAATGGTGGCACTGGTGTGGTTGGTAGACCTGCACAGTGAAAACACACCACTTTAGAGCAGCTTTGTTTTCTGTTTCAACATTTCCACTGCTAGCAAGTCGACATTTAACACTGCAGCTCAGCCAATCAGCCGGTGTGGATGCAAACGGACGCGTGTTGCACGTTTATCCAGTGAACACAACGCAAGCAGCACAGTCACTGTATCCGTCGTGCGCCCACGGCTTCAGCACCGCACGCGCATACGCTCAGCCGGTCGCGAACGTGCCAGAGTCGGTGCGCGTCGGCTGGTCGGGCACTTTCTTGCTGCTCGCTAATTGGTCGGCGTCTGTCCAATTCAGCTCGAGATAGGTGTTGTTGCCGACTGACGTACTGATATCGGTCAGCTGGAAAAAAACTGTTTCGTTTTCATTTCATGTTGTTTGTGTGCGTTTTTCGACAGTAAAATTTGCGGTGTCGAATTCAAACTGCAAGCCGTCGCTCAAAAACACAACTAAAACGTCAAGAGCACAGCACCGGCACAGTGGCGAGCTGTCGGATGCCCATCTTCTGCGTGCAAATCTGACGGAGCATGCGTGCGCGAGCGTTATGCCAGCGGGTCGGGTCCTGACAGCGGCCCCGCCAGCACGTACATCCGCAACGTTCGACGTCCAGTTGTACGTGTACACCGTCAGCTGCAGTTCACATAATCAGAGTCACTTCTCCAGTCTGCGCCCACCGGAAACACTTCTTGGACGTCTGGCTTGAAGATGCGAACAGAACAGAATGAGTATCCCTGCGACTCAATGCGTACAAAGCCAAGAAAGCAGTTTCATGCTTGACAGCGGTCCACTCAAAGTATGCATGATCGATGAATTGAACCGAGTCCTTGAGATCAACAACGGCAAAGTTGCCAGGAAGCCACAGGTGGGATCTTCTGATAAACAGAAGATAACTAGTTTTCTACGGTATATTCCCTAATATCCATCCTGCGTCGGCAGCGGATTATCCGACTCACAAAACCAAAAAACATATTTGAAATTCCCACAGCAGAATTCCAAATTATACGTTATCAACTGATTGGTTGGTGTTCACGTGATGCATGCTTTCTGTGAGGATGCTGCGACGAACTCCGTCCTGCACAGTCAACATGCACGTGATCACAGCATGCGGGTGATCACAGCAACCAATCAGCTGATCGCCCTTCACAATTCAGAGAGCTCGACAGTCGTCGGCACACCTTCCGCCGGTGCAGCCGCATCAGCAGCACACGCTGTCGTGGTGTGAACGTTCATCGGTGAGCAGCGGCATGAAGTGCTGCTGTTGTTGTGCGAGCAACTTCGTCTGCGCGCCGCGTGTGGCCGCCGCCGCTGCTGTGCAGTCCAGCGAGACTCGATGCTGCAGCGCGTCGCCGCGGTACTCATCGCCGTGCAGAACACGTCGAATCGAGGGTAGCGTGCTTTTGCTGCAAGCAAATCCAGTAGAACTCTAAGGTCTCAGTTATAGGCAATCAACTGATTGGTTGGTGATCACTAGGGATGGAGCTAGTTCGGTCCGGATTCCGGTTTCGGATTCCAGCGCCTAAAGTTGGATCCGGATCCGGTCAGATTCCGCGCGCAATTTTGCCGGATCCAGCCGGATCCAGCCGGAATAGCCGAGAACCCGCGAAATAACAAGTTGATTCCTCCGTTTCAGAGATGTTCAATGGTTTGACAAATTTGTTTCGGTGCTTTGTTGGTTTTGTTGTTGTGCATTTGTTATGGTGATCGGTGACGTTGCTTTAGTTTGGTGTTCTTTTCAATGGTAAATAGTTCCCTGCTTTTGTCTTGAGTGGTAAGCTTATGTTTAGCATCGTCCACTTCCTAAAAAACGGGGCTGCCAGCTAGAGCCCGACCTTGTTGATGAACAATAGCAGGTTTTTTTGAAATCAGCCATTTTAGTTGGTCATATTCAGTTAGCTGCAAACTGTTGCTTTTTTGTGAGCGCCAGAACACCAGCGATTTTAGCGACGTGTGTTACCGTGGGTGTGCGGGGGTGCCGTGATCCCCTAAAACCCGATAAACGCCCACAACGACGAATCCACGGAAACGACGAATCCATTTCAATGGTGGTGTCCGCTGTTTGCGCACTGGAAGCAGCGCATCGAACAAGTCGATGCGAGTGGCATTGGTACGACAAAAAAAACGCTACTGACCAGCATCGCCACACGGTTCCGTGCTATTTTCCAAAACTAATCCAACATCATGGCCACTTACGTTGATCCGCTATTAAATAATACTGCAGTCGTCTTCTAAAATGACGGCGCTTTTCTTTGTTAACTACTACACATTGCAAATAAAATCTTGAAACGACCGGAGACGCCCACAAACTGCGACGATACATCCGAGATCGCGAACAACGACGATGACGAAAGTGAACGCGAGCCCGAACCAAAAAAGAAATCGACTGGCCTCTACGGAGGCATTGAGTTTCACGCTGCGCGACGCGCAACCCGTCAGGCGAATCCAGTCTTGATGACGAACTGCGCTGCGAAATGAATATGTACGAGTCGGATGATTTTATCGACGAACCGTACAAAAGTGATCTAATGCTAGACTTTTGGCGGCTGAACTCGTCTAAATACCCCAAACTATCGACAATCGCGCGCAGATACCTGGCACCGCTATTAACAAGCATGGCAAGCGAACGAATGTTCTCTGAAGCCAGGCAGGTGTTTGTGTACAGCCGATCTCGTCTGTCAACTCAAAACGCCGAAAAGGTCATGTTTCTGAATGGAGTGTTGCCAGCACTTGATTATCCCTATGCGATGTGAATTTTGTCAATTGTTGTTGTTGTAATTTTTGGTTGCTTCATGTGCTGTGTCTTGCTGACTTTGTTTCTGTGTCTGTGCTGTTTTATGCTGTTTTATGAGTGATGAAGAAGCGACGAAATGTGCGTAGATGTTTTTTAGACATAAAAAGGCCATTCCGGTCCGGATTCCGGCAATTTTTGCCGGATCCGGCCCGGCCGGAATGGGCTTTTGCCGGATCCGGCCCGGATTCCGGCAAATTTGCCGGATCCATCCCTAGTGATCACACGTGATGCATGCTCTCGGCACCGGACAGACTCCGCCTCCACCGAAAGCCGGCATCACGTGATCACCAGCCAATCAGTCGATTGCCACCATTGCACGTTATTACGTACGACACTGATGAGAGCTTGATGACATTGAGCACACTGCCGTCAAACTGCATAAGGAGAAACCCGACCTCGAGGCAACGCGATCCAGAGCACACGATTGCACACAGAGCTCAGCGTCGAGTCCGATCAGTAAATACGACGTGCTCGGGTCAGTCTGAGCACACAGAATCATCATGAAAAATCAGTGTTTTCAATCTGCATCGTTCGTTTACTATGTACCATCACCAACTGACCAAGTATTGCTGCGCCTGTTTCAGCTGGTCAAATCTGATCACTCTGTACGTGCCGCTTAGTGCGGTCGCAGCAATCGGTGACGCGTTTGACGGCACTGCAGAGCTGCTATACTCATTGGCGTGGGTATTACGCAGCAGCGTGAGGTTGACATTGCGCAGGCGCAGTTGCAACTGGTTGTGCATCTCTTCCAATACCTGTGATTGGTTGGCAAAATTAATAGAACAGGTTTTTGATCTAGAACATACGCCGCTGAAATAACGAACTTCGACAGAGCCAAACACGGAGTCGAACTCATATTCAGCGAGCGTGCAGTAGTGTCGTGGCGTTTCTTCTTTTGTCGTTAGTCCGTTCAGAAATTCGAACCACGGCGGAGCGATAGCTGGAGAAAACATTTGAGAAAATAAAAGGTAGCCCCGATCTTTTATGAAACACAAACTTGCTGACCAGCAAACTGTCGATTCAAGAAACGGTGTGGCTTCTGTTCCGGATGCATTGTGGGCGTCTGCGCAAAGTTGGCTGAACAAAACAAGAAGCTTTGAAAAAACGCCATCATTTTGATTCAAAAAATCTGTTTTCAAATGACGTACCATCGAAAGCGTGCTGTTGTCGCGTTTGAGCGCTTACGCGCGCTGACGCGGGCCGCCCGAAGCCAGCGCCTGCAGTCGATGCAAAACGGTCAGTCTCTAAAGTGTAACTCCATAACATATCCAACTATCTGATTGGTTGGTGTGATCACACGTGATGCATGCATTGCTGTGCAA
This sequence comes from Theristus sp. LFF4_11, assembly GCA_030248135.1. Taxonomy (NCBI): domain Eukaryota; kingdom Metazoa; phylum Nematoda; class Chromadorea; order Monhysterida; family Xyalidae; genus Theristus; species Theristus sp. LFF4_11. The sequence goes on from JASANC010001906.1 coordinate 8,535, forward strand.
ATCAAACTCCGCCTCCACAGAACGCATGCATGCACGTGTGAACCAACCAGTCAGCTAGTTGTATATGTTATACACTTAGACTGTATATCTAGTAAGGCAATAATCATACGTGTTCCATATACGCGTACAATTAAGAGCCAGCCCGTTTTAAGGCAAACCAAGTCTAGCGAACCGACCGGCGGACTGTTTCCGTGATGAGACCGGTGATACGGTGCCAGTCCCGGCAGCGTGCTGTTGCTGCTGCAGCATCGCAGACTCGGTCGAGTGTTTGCGTCGTTGGCCGCCAGCTGGCGTTGGTGTAGCGCTGCCCGCGGCCGCTGGCGACAGCTGAGACAAACTCGCACTCGACGAACTCGAACCGCCGAAAAAACTCTGCAGAACATCAAAGAAAACGTTTACGGTTTTTCTACTGCAAGCGGAAAGCTGATCGATTGCGTTCAGTTGGTACGCGTATAAACATACCGCAGCGAATTAGCATGATGCTTTGGAAAATCCTAGAACGCAAAAACAACATCTATTTTCTGCACTTGAAGAAAACTTCGTCAGCGCGCCGACACCAACCCAGAAGTCGAGTTTCGTGGCCGTCCGTTCCACGGCAGTCCTTTGTCGCTGTCGTGCGCCGGTGGACTGTCCGTGCACGTGCGTCTGAGGCCCGCCGCCCGCGAACATGGCCGCCTTGGTCGGCGTCGCACTGCCAGAGCGCGAGCGGCCGCTGTACATGTCAGACGTGGAACGGTGGCGCATCCGAGAGTCGCCTGTGAAATAAAACGTTTATACAGTCGATCTCGTTAATATATGCAACTAGCTGATTGGTTGGTCATAGCAACTCTCAGCGCTGATTGGTTGGTCATCAAGTCATGTTCGCGTCATGTTGCATATATTTTTCAGATGCACTGTAATCGTAATGAAATGTGAAATCAGCGTCATCCGACATCCTTGTGTGTGAATAAGAATTGTTGAACACAGTCAATCATGCTTTTACTGGATTTCACGATCACATCGAAGTTGCAACGACCGACGCGCGTAGGATCAAGCTCACAGATCGTTCGAAACGAACCATGCGAATTGAACGCATTAGACCATCCGGTGAGAACGCGACTGAAGCCGGAGCTTGCTGCGGTGACCGTGTTGCTTGGCGAGTATTTGTACGACGATTTCGTCGGTGAACTCTTTTGCGAAGTGAGCTTTGAGTGTGACGACTGCTGGTTTTGCTTTTGCTGGTCTGCTTGCGCAGCTGCTGCCGGAGCAGACGAGTCTGAGAAAACCGCGACGAAATATAATCTGCACCGTCATTGGTCTAATGTTGTTGGTCTATGCCTTTTATGTGTGTTAGTAGACAGTGTGATAGCGCATGTGTGCCGGTGTGTTTGTTTGAAACTGTGCACGCATCACGCAACATACGCCTGGATCACATTGCCAAGGTGTTGTGACCGACGTTGACTACAACTGCAACAACAACTACAACGTTGACCGACCATGTTGCTGCGTGGTGACCATGGCGCTGCCGTGACGCGCCGTCTGCACACGGCCAGCTTTCGCGTCTGCATTCGCGTTCACGCTGCCTGCGTTTGTGAACAGAAATATAGAAAGAAGCACAAACAAGGATGCGTCTGACATTCTAGTCAAATAATCAAAATCCAGGTTTCACCAGCTTCAGCAAAAAGTCTGTCTGAAAAAACCCGAGAAAGCCAAATGAGGCAGAAAAGTGAAGCCCGCAGCCACCGGTGGTGGAGGCGCGCGCGCGCAAGCTGCCCGCGTAACGCAGCGGTCGATCGTCGAGCATCGGCAGCGTCAGCAGTGCGTACTCGGTGATGACGTCACACAGGGCACGTCGCACGCACCGCTGCACACGCGACCACACCAGCGCAATGTCCGCGTCGCCACGCTCCCACACGGCGAAACGGAAACCGACCAGCGCTGCAGTGAGTTTTTTACCCTATAGTTGTTTATTACCATATATTTATTTTTTACCCCATATTTATACCCTTTGTTGTCAATCCCCCATAGGTTTTTCCAGTTTGCAGCACTCAACACTCAATCACCAATCGATTGCACACCTCTTGTTGCACGCGGTTTCGCTGCCGTGTCAGTGGTGTCCTTGTCAACGACGGCAGTCAGTCGGTCGAAGTGCTCTCGTAATTGCGCACCGCTCATTGCAGACGCTTGTCTGAAACACGACGCTACCAACTTCCCCATTCACACATATTTTTTCAGTTCTTGATTCTGCCTCTGTTGATTCAATCACGGAAAGCAGAGTAAACACAGTAGTAACCTTGCAGACGGCAGAAAGTCCGCTTGCGCTGCGAACGCGTCCAACGAAGGACACGGCAACAACCGGAGAACGTTGCCACTGGTGTCCACCAGACTTTCACAGATCACCGCGACACCTGAATAGAGCATTCATTGGTCGACATGTGTTGGCTATCACAGAGACACACAAAATGCAGAAAACAATCCTACAACTAGGTTGATTTCTATATAACAACGGTCCCCAATCGACATTGCAGAATGCGTTTTCCCACGATTTCAACGCACCAGCGTTCCAGGCGGTAACCGTGACCGCATTACGGGTGCCCGCATTCAGCGGGCGCACGTAGAGGAAGAAACGCGCGAAATCATCGTTATTCAGAGGACACTTGGAGTCTGTATCGCTCAGCAACGTTTCGATGACAGGCTGCTGCTGCTTTATAGGTCGCTGCTCCTTTGCCGTGGTCGCTTGGTACGGCACAAAGCGCGTCTGACCTTGAGACGACGGCAAGCCTGACTGCGGCTTGTACGCCGGTGACGAGGTGAACTGACGAAAATACGATGTATGTTTTTCTCACTCATCATACCTACAGGGTGTCCCAAAAAAAACATAACAAAAGTAAATGGCTCGTGCGGCCGACTGGTTGCACGTGAAGCCGTGAAATTTGAAACACTTTTAGAAAAAAAGAACACATTTTGTGTGTCCAAGTTTTATCCCGAAATTCCATTTTTTCAATAATATTTTAGCAGAAATGCGTAAAAACTCAAAAATCACCTAACTTCAGCATTTTCACTCAGGATAATCATCGTTGTCGTCATCCAGATTCACATATGACAGTGGCACAAGTTCATCTTCAGCTTCGTCTTCATTGATGTCATCAGATTTATCTTCTCGACCCTTTAGTTTCACTTTTTTTCAGCTGCTCAATGTCGTTTTCATTGTTCTCAATGATTGCCGACATTCGGTGTTCGAGTTGATGAGCAATTCTGGTGCAGCGCCCGATCATCGTTGATTTTTTGCACACCACTGCGAATTTTGGTTTTCAAATTGTCGAAAATGTTGGGCGCCGAACGGTACACAATTTCCTTCAGGTGCCCCAAACCCATAAGTCAAGAGGAAAATTGAAACAAGTGCGCGAGTGGCTGTCGGCGTCGTTCGGTGACCGCTGGATCGGCCGCATGGGCAGAATTGAATGGCCCGAGAAGAGTCCGGACATGAAGCCTTTGACTTCTGCGTTTGGGGGCATCTGACGGATAATGCGGGACATTTTCGGCGCCCACCACTGCAGCGGTGTGAGAAAAAATCATCGATGATCGGGCGCTTCACCAGAAAGTGATCATCAGTTTCAAACATCGAATGTCGTCGTTCATTGAGAACAATGGAAAACACATTGAGCAGCCGAGAAACATGAAACTGAACGACCGTGAGCATGAACATGATGACATCAGTGAAGTTGAAGCTGACGATGAGCTTGTGCCACTGCCAGATAAGATTCTCGATGACGACAATGATGTTTATCTTGAGTCAAAAAACTGAATTTAGGTGATTTTTGAGCTTTAACGTATTTCTGCTAAAATATTATTGAAAAAGTGGAATTTCGGGATAAAATTTAGACACACAAAATGTGTTCCTTTTTTCTAAAAGTGTTTTAAATTTCACGGCTTCACCTGCAACCAGTCGGCCGCACGAGCCATTTACTTTTGTTATGTTTTTTTGGGACACCCTGTATTTATCCACTCCATCCATTTTATTCGGCGAGAAACTAAACTCCGATAAAACTATATCAACAGCATTCAACAGTTTACCACTTCTTCAACTCAAAAATTCAATTTAAAATTTTCTGTTTTCTAATCAACTGACCTGCAACATGTGCTGTTTGAGGTAGTATGCTACAGCGCTGACGTATTTCTGGAATGGAAGTGCCACAAGAAAGGTTTTCACGTGCTGCGGGTGGCTGCCGGCAGCGTCGCATTGGAGGAACTGAAAACCAGCAACAACGGGTTGCAATAATCGCCTTGGATAAGTGAGGCATCACCAATGAACAGAAGGTTGCATACAGTTGTAAATACCGCACCTGGACATCATCAACGGTCAGCCGACAGTGCGGGTTGGTGACGAAATTGATAGAGACCACTTGCAGCACCGCCTCGTTCAGTCGATGCTGCAGCGCGTCACACAGTTGTGTCCACCAATCGCTTGCTGCACCACAAACACATAATGGTAACCAACATCGTCCGGCTTGCATATTTTCAGCAAAACAATATCAGCAACTCTCTGACATGGTTCATGCAGTCCGTGCACGGTCAGCAGCGCCGCATATTTGCCGACGTCATTCGCCTGCGGGCACTTCTTGCGTAGCGCGTCATCGATCTTCTGCTGATCGTACAGTCTGAGATAATAAACACGACTCGACGGCACGGATGACGCGTCGCTGCTGGTTGACGCCGCCCCCTCGGCCGTCGCACGCGTGTGCTCGCGGTAGACGAACATGTTCTCGCGGTTGGACACTGCGAACGTGTTCAGGATGCCCTTCAGCACTTGGTGGCCTGCAACAACAGTCGGGTTGGTTCGGTTGATGATTATTATTTTGATGAGCGTGTGGTGGATGCATTGATGAGATTACCCCCCCCCCCACGCTGTGCGTCTGCAGCCTTAAAAATCGAAACGCACACTTGTCTGTCATTTGTTTTATTTGGTATGATTGGTTGGGTTGAATACACACACGACAATTGCTGAGAGAACGAGTGCCTTTCCAAAACACACCGCCTAACGAACCCTTGACGCGAGCGTTCAACAGCGGATGCACCGCGAACCAGTGATACCGCACGACCGGGCACGCGAACTGGCCGGCGTCAAAGAGCGCGTTCGCCTGCAGCCGGCGTCCGCCACGACCGGTCGTCTCGTCGTCGCTTGAGTCGTCGTCGTACGCGTTCAAATAGCCTGCGCAAATTGTTGCGAAATACTCCAATACACTTTGACTCAAGCGCCATCAAATCAAGCTGCGACTTCTACAAGAATCTACAAGACTCCAGAGAATCTGTGCGCAGTCCACTCGATGCACATCTATCCGTCTGTGTTGATCAGCATTCCGTTGCTCCAATTGTCGCACCGTATTTCAGTGGTTTCACGGGCGACGGCGCGGCGACGGGCGTGGTGCCGCCAGTGGCCGATGCCCAGGCGTCCGTGTCGTCGGCGACCAGCAACGGGTCACAGACGCGGCTGCTCTCGAGCACGTCCAGCAGTTTCTCCTGGTTCGCTCGTTTCACCAGCTCGATCACTTCCGTTTGCGCCCGTTTGAAGAGCACTGAGTGCACGCGAGGATACCTGAGCGAGAAAGGCCAGGCTCAATTGCTCATTGGAAATTTCGAAATAAATGACATTGTGTTTCATTCTTCACTCGAGCAGTACCGTTCATACAAGTAGACATCGACCGTGTACAGGGTGTCCGTGGTGGCCGCAATCTTTGTGGTGTCCAACTCCGAGAACACAATCATCAGCCAGAAATCGTGGAAATACTGCCGATTCGAGTCCAGCTGCAGTTGCACGAAACGATCAGCGGCTGCGAACGTGGACCGGCGTGCCGAAACGCCTGCAGTTGTGTGAACATTATTGGCTCACGAGTTTATTCTCCAACCGACAGCAATGATGAAACTGCAAACCACAAAGGAAAACGGTGTCTCACCGGCGTTGATGTTCTGCTGACCGTCAGTGCCGGCGGGCACCGCATTACCCCCGGCTGTTTTAGCGTAATGGCCCCCAATCTGTTGCTCGCTGTCCGGTTCATAGCCTGGATACGTGTTTTTTAGAAAAAAATGAAAAAAATCACTCAGTTATGCAGCATTGTTCAACGTCACCTTTTTCGGTCGGTGCACGCAGCTCCGATTGCGAGAGTTCCGAGCACAAATGCGAATGCGACTCGGCCAACGGCGTTGTGTCCCTGTCAAGGTGAAGCTCGTTTGTTAGCAGCTTGTCGACAGAGCGTTTAGTGCAGAGTTAGACAACGCAGGCACGCTGTGTTACTGTGCCAACAAGCATTGACCTAAACACATGACACCTGTGCAGCGGGGACGACAGCAACACACTGGCGGTGTCGTGTTCGTGCACACCAGCTGGCGTCGCCATCGCGTCTGCGTCTGCTTTTCTCAGATTCCACACGGAGCGCACGCGTTGATCGGCTGCAATGGAAACAACAAGAATCCGAGCTTGCATACAGTCGACCTGCACATAGTCAATTAGCTGAGTACTGAAAGGCTGCTTTTCAACTGGGATCGCTCGACGCGGCCAATCCGTATGCCAGATTCAAAGACCAGAATGTTCTACAGTTGGACCGCAAAAGAAACTGCAAACAATAAAGAAACCGGTCTCGCTCCGGCTCGCTTACGTTCCACGGTGCCGCATCGATGCTGGTGAACGCGCGTGCAACGCTGCTGCTGCAGCCAGCCGAAGCCGTTGAAACTGTGCGAGCGCAGCATCGACTGTGGCGCCTGCTGGCGTTGTGTGGCGTTGTCGAAGTCGAACGCACGACACTGCCGCAGTGCGCTCGAGCACGGCGTGTCCGGAATGGTCAGATCCATGGCCGGCGACATCTGCACACAAACAGTGGCGTGGGGAGGTTAAGCAAAAAAACTGAGTGACATGCTGTACAACTGAAGCGGCAGTCGTGAAGCAATGTTTTGTGCCCGCGGAAAGGGACATTCATGAATCAGTATTTAGTGACCGCACAGCTATGTTTTAGCACAGCTACGCGTCACTAAATGAATGTGTCTCTTAACGCGATCATTAAATATTGCTTCATGAATGCCGCTCAAGAAACTTGGCAAAAAAGCGCTAGAAATATAATCGTTACTGGCGAGGCGTTGCAGTCGATGTGCAGTTGGTGGTGCAGTTTATGGTTGCCGTCGTCGCCATGATCGGCAGTGTCGTGCATCATCGCCGTTTCCGGCAGCACTTGTTGCTCCGGACGAAGATGGACACTCTCGGTGGCTCTGTCCATGCCAGCGGTGCCTCCGATGGCACACGCCAGCCCACTCATGCTCGTCATTGGTGCGTACGAACTCACGAACTGAACGCCATCCGTCACCTCAAATGCGTTTTTGTTTTACTTAAAAAAAACTGCACAGTGTCACTGTCGCACGTCACACATGCGTCAATCATTACAATTTTCATAGGACATCAAAAGCAACGTGCACACCTGACAGGCGTAGAAAATGTCGGTTGCATTCGTGGAGCTGCCCGTGCAACGATTCAGCGTACTGTACAGCAGCTACAAAAATACTCGGGTTTAAAAAAATCACACGACTTTTGTTTCATGGATTATTCGAGCATTTCATTCAGTTCGCACAATATTCAAATATGGACAGACGTTGAAGCCTTGCAGTTGCTCTTTCACCCTTCGTATACAGTCCTCTGGAAACATCACAAAACGCAGCGACAACCGTGCGTGCATTGGACGATAGTCGGTCACGTCTGAAACACGAGACAGGGTGGCACATTCGAAGTGCAAAATGGTTGTTGCAGATTCTTCAAAAAAGTTTTTTGCTGTTGAATGTTTGATTCTGGCTGACCGTGCTGCTGACTGGCGGCGATTGAACGCAGATTCCTGTAAACGGATTGCACGGTTTCGGTCGCACACGGCAGACGCATTGAGCCACCAGACTCCGTAACGTTCCGGTTGTCCGTGTTTAATGGACCATCTTGCACAACGTTCTAAAACAACGGCAAAAAAACAAATGTCGGAAACAGGGGTTCATTCAACTAAAAAACGTTGTTACGCAATAAAAATCTGTCCCTTTTCGTAAAACACTAACGTTACGCTGCGGAGATTCGGACATCGGATGAGCATGTCGCGTGTAAGCGAACAACGTCTCTCGAGTGACCACTTCGTGGATGCTACGTTTCAGCTGCCGCAGCACCTGACAGCAACAACACATTTGCAGAGCAATCTCCTTCAGTCCGAACACAAATGCCATTTCTGTACTGACGTGCTGCTGCAATGGAGGCAACTCATTCAGTGGCGAGACCAACGCGTGCGATGAAGACGTCGGCTTCAAGCAGAAGTCGTGCGATGGCAGATCAAATGGAAAAGCGGTTTGGCAGTGACCATCTGAAATGCTGGACTCGATTATACAAGTAAGCATTCTTTCGTGGTTAGCGTATCGGTTCACGGCGGGACGCTCAGCGTGACGTGTGTTTATTTAAACTTGTCACTTTTTTGCAGTATACAGAGCATGCGAAACTTTGAGGATGCTGCGGCGATGCGCGCGCAAGAAGAACGAGTGTATCAGGTAGGTTTGGCTGGAATAAAAAACCGAAACATGCAAAACCCAAAAAACCGCACACACTCGACTCACCCGGCGGCACAGTGGCAGCGGTGATCGGTGCGGACGTCGGCGGTGGCGAGTGGAGATTGCTGGGCGTGGCGACGCCGCTGACGGAGACGCTCGCAGCGCCGGCGCCACTGTCCGGACTGAGCAGCTTGGCGCCGCGCTCGCCGGCGTTCAGCGAGTGCGTGAGCGCGTTGTGCACCAGCTGCAGACGGCGGCTGCTCGCGCCAGACAACACCGTCAGCACGTAGATGTCCAGCGACAGCTCCAGTTCACGCACGTCTGCAGCAAAGCATGATATGAGCTTTTATTTTGGTTGGTCCCGCAACTCAATGCGCGCATAGATAGGTAAACAGTTGCATGTAGGACGCGGCAATTCAAAATTGGCAAAGTGATCCGAGTCCCCTACTTAGGACCGAGTCACTTAGGCGACTTTAAAATTGCCACATAAAGATTGAAACTAGTTTTCTTTTCACGTCTGCACACGCATTCAGTCGCAGAACTTAAAAAATTGATATTACATGTACAACTCGCGACAAACATGTCACCCGGCGGTGTTGTGTTGTGTGTGTGTGTGTGTGTTTTGTTTGTGAGTTCAAGTGCCGATGTATCCTGCCCCACTTACCGCAGTGCCACTGTTTGAAGTGTGCCAGTGTGCAGATGTGCTGCAAGCACGCCGGCAACGTGTCGACCGTGCACGAATAAACGTGGCCGTGCAGACGCAGCGAGCATTGCAGCTGGATGAACAGCGCCTGCTGGCTGCGCTCGTGCTGACGCTCGATCGACTGAGCCAATGAAACAAAAAATGGGACACACGTTTGCAAGATCTGAGCTCACTGACTGAACGCTGAATCTTAAGGCCCATTCATGCAAGCGCGCGCTGAAGCGCGCTGACGCGCGCTGACCAGCTTCATCATGAATGAAGAAATGAAGCTGCGTCAGCCGCTGCGGCTTTTTAGGTTTTTTGCCCATTCACGAACGCGCGCGCTGAAGCGCGCTGAAGCGCGCTGACCAGCTTCATCATGAATGAAGAAATGAAGCTGCGTCAGCCGCTGCGGCTTTTTAGGTTTTTTGTCCATTCACGAACGCGCGCGCTGAAGCGCGCTGACCAGCTTCATCATGAATGAAGAAATGAAGCTGCGTCAGCCGCTGCGGCTTTTGATGTCCGGACCCCAAATGCCGCAGCGGCTTGTCTGAAAAATGAAACGTATTTGCATAATTTCTGCGCTTTCAATTGTGATAGATGCAGACCAAAAAGGGAATGAATTTAATTGTGGTAAAATTAAATTAATTGAGGAATACAGTAAGTTTTATTGTGCTGCGTTTGTGAAAGAAACCAACAGATAAAAACGATAAAAACAACTGGGCTAAGACGGGTTTCGAACTTTGGCCTCTGTGCTGACAGGCACAACATGTTACCACTGCACTATAGTAGTTGACAGGTGGGAACCTCTCTAGGTGTTTGTTCATTAAATGTCGTTCAGTTTTATCGTTTTGTGCTGTTGTCTGTGTTGTCTCCGTACGTGCTGTTTAGTACACACTATATACCGCTTCGATTCGTTGTTTTCGCCGTTTCAGTGAATGTTTTGATCTTTTGATTTGTGCAACATTCACTAATCATGTGCTGCCGTTGAGGAAATTTTTTTGCAATGAAGCAAAGCTAGCAAAGCTTGTTCTTGCGGGCTGCACACCGGTTTTAAGGGCTGCGCAAATCAGTACCCCACACCGTCGCACGGGTACAGTTCGCATAAATTTCACATAAATTTCTTGCACTACTTTTATGCTTTGTTGAGTATTCGTATTCTCACTGTCACACTTATTTTGAGACTAATTACGCTATACAATACTGTTCAGAATCTGTCAGAAAAGTACTAAATGATTTAACAAAAAAGTCTTGCAACATTTGTGAAAGATTGTCACTGACAGCAACATAATCAGCGATTTTGCACACACAAATTTGATGTCCGGACATCAAATGCCGCAGCGGCTGACGCAGCTTCATTTCATCATTCATGATAGCGCACTTCAGCGCGCGTCAGCGCGCTTCAGCGCGCGCGTTCGTGAATGGGCAAAAAACCTAAAAAGCCGCAGCGGCTGACGCAGCTTCATTTCTTCATTCACGATGAAGCTGGTCAGCGCGCTTCAGCGCGCTTCAGCGCGCGCGTCCGTGAATGCGCATGTGCTCCAAAACTGAAGCGCGCTGACGCACGCTGAAGCGCGCTGTTTTTTTGCTTCGTGAATGTGTAGCAAAGTGAAGCGCGTCAGCGCGCTTCAGCGCGCTTCAACCTCCATGAATGGCGCTTTAATTAGAAACAAAACACCACAAAAAAACAAAATAATGAGTCGCTTACGGCTTGTAAAGTGAGCGAGTCACTGTGCGCAGCAGAGAGCTGTGAATCGCCCGAGAACGTGCGTTGCAACGTCACACCAGCATCAGCCTCATCGTCTGCAAGCATGGCATTTGTGTTCGTTTTGTGGTTGACTGTTGAGTAGGAAGGCAACACATGAAGTAATAAGTTCACTGTGTGCAGTAAAAGCGTTTTACCTCAGACAGATATTACAATCTGAGCGAAACATCTTACCCAAACTCTCCACCACCGGTGTGCTGGCTGACGTAAGTGACGAGTGTTTGCCGTCGTTGTCAAACGAGTTACCAAGCACGCCAACGCCAACGCCAGTGTTCACGGTCAGTGGCGGTGGCTTCTGTTTGCGACTTCGACGTTCCGGCCATCTCGTCAATGTTGTTTGTTCGTTGACTGAAAAAAACACCGAAATTGCACTGAATAGAGGACCCGAAACCAAGTTGACCAAACAATTTGCATGTGCACTGCTGCCGAACCAGCATTGCGTGCAAGTGCACTTCGCTTGCGTGCTCTCTCGAAATAGGCCAGTGGATCGGTAACGGCCAACGGTGGCTGGGCGGTGTCCTGCGAGTCAGACGAACTGTTGCTGCACGATGACGAAGCACTGCTTGGGCAAGAAAGTCGCAATTTGAAAACGATTGTAACGTTCAGTTTTACAACGTTCATCGACGCAACGCAACAAAGGAGCCACCTTTTCGTGGCCGTCGTCCAGTCAGCACCCAATTCCAGCTGATCCGTGTCCGTGGTCGTGGTGCCGTCAATGGCGAGACGAGCGGGCACTTGGCCGGTGCTCGTTGGCAACACCAAACCTGGCGTCAGTGATGGCGAACACTGGCAGAAACAGGTCGCGTTGATTACGTTTAGAAACATTGACAAGCCGGCTGAGTGGCTGAGTGGATAGCACTTGGGACTTCCAATCGGAAGGCCCGGGTTCGAATCCGCTCGTGACCACTCGGCTGCCCCGGGTTGCGTGGGGCTTAATGGTTCGGCAGCATAAACGTCGGCTTTCTTGATTCACAAGATTGCTGTTCCGGTGGCGAGGAACTCAATGACATCGCGCCCATGCATACCAGCGCAGCTTGCCCAACGCCCACTTCAAAAGCAGAAAAACTGCTTCCAACGTCGCAGCCCATGTGGTGGACAATAAAAAATTGCGACAATGCCTTTCCCCAAGGGCGTTGGGTAAGGATAAAAAGGGGGCAACAAACAACAACAACAGAAACATTGACAATTTGAGCGAACTAAACAATCTGCAAGCGAAACTTCCAGTTGCATACAGAAGTCGTAGGTAAAATGGTTTTTAATGATCAATCTGTTTTGATTGGTTTACCGCACTTTCGCTGTTTTGTTTGCTTCGTTTGAAACAGCTTGGTTTGTCGATTTGACAGGGTACACAACAAAAAATTGCAAACTCGAAAACTGGAAATGCTCTTTCAAGACGCAACATTGCGCCAAACTTCAACGTGTTGTGCGTCACTTACGATTGCACTGGTGGCAAACGTGGCGGAAGAGACAGCAACCGGTGGCGCAGTGCTTGTTCCAGTGGCATGTCGTCTTGACAATCGTGATGCAGTGAAGTTGAGAACGTCGATTGCATTCGGTGTGAAATAGAAATAATCGGGACAACTGGGCACCGCTGTGAAGTAGACGGACAAACGCTCACGGAACGAGCGGTACAGTTCGCAGTCTGAACATTTGCAAGAGAACTATACAAAGTAGTGCAGCTGTAAATCATATCCGCTGAGCGGCTGTATTGGAACTTGGCTGCGTCCACTGATTCGTCCAACCAGCTTGAAACGGCCAATCAGCATGACAGATTCAAACAGCCAAATGCACAACGCGCAAACGTTTTCGCAGTTTGACTGATCCTCTTTTTATTGAACAGTATCATCTTCGTTGCACGGCTACGCGGCATGAAATATTCATGCAGTGACAGTGTGTGAGAACAAAAATGGGTGGAAACGAAGAAACAACGCAGCGTGCAGTGTGACCAACCTGCACTGTGACATGGAGGGCGTGTAAATGCAGTGGGCGTGCTGGACGCAATGCCAGACCACTGGTGACGACTGCTGCTGAAAGAAATGAAAAAAAAAACGTAAGCCCAACGCCCAACTGCAGCACTGTGCAACTCGATTAGCTGACAGAGTCAGCTGATCCGGATTGAGAAAAAGCCGACGATCGACTCACTCCGCCCAGCTGTCCATGGTGCTGACCCTTGAGCGAAATTGTTCCTGTTCATCCACTGCTCGCTCATTGTCGCGTTTGCCCATTTTTGCATCGTTGTTTTCTTTCGCCAACTCGTCTGCATATTCGTGCACGTGCGTGCACACCTGGAAACACAAAACAAAACCAGTCAGAACAGAACCATAAAAAACGAATCAAGAACGAAGATGTTCAGGAATGAAACCAGCTCGGCAAGCAACAACCGACCAACTGCACAAAATCGGTCATATCGATCTCCGTTGTGAACTCGTCACACTTGTACTCTACTGCATGAACCACGTCATCCTTTTCGACGGGCACTTCTAGAAAGTGACATATAAATTTGTTATTCATTTCAAAATGCGAGAAAATTTGCTCCAACAAAACAAACAAACAAAAACCAATAATATCAATTTTTCAAGTTCTGCGACTATATGCGTGTACAGAGGCGGAAAGAAAACTAGTTTCAATCTTTATGTGGCAATTCAAAGTTATGTAGGGAACTCGGATCACTTTACCAATTTTGATTTCCGCGTCATCCATGAAACTGTTTACATATCTATGCGCGCATTGAGTTGCAGGACCAAAATAAAAGACCAAAAATAAAGGACCATAGTCACTTTCAACAAGCGAGCGATGCACGGCAGTGACGAACGCGTTTGCGTACACGATCGAGTCCAGACGAGAGCAGTAAGCGGACAGACTGAACGGCTCGGTGTCGTCGAAATGTTCGTCATCGTGGTCGCTCATGTCGTCGGCTGCAACGAGCAAATGACACAGTCAACTAGTATGGCCGAATAAATAAGGCAGCCCGTCAAGGCGGGATCAGTCGCAGACTAGGAGTTGTCTTTTTTCAAAAATGCCAACATAACTCCTAATCATGTGTTCAAGGGATCAAAAATGAACAGAATAGCACGAAGAATCCATAAGTCTAAAAACGCGTCAAATTTGGCATACAATGTGGTTTCTGAACTGAACTTTCATTCAAATTTCGCGCGCTCCTTGCACCCTGAAAAAGCTGCCATGTTTACTCGGTCATTTGCATTCCGTACCTCAAAAACATATCCAATTAGCTGATTGGTTAATGCATGCATTCTGTGCATGTATTGCTATGGAGGAGGAGTTTGGTTTGCACAGAATGCATGTATCACGTGGATCACCAACCAATCAGCTAGTTAGATTTGTATAGAGTCACGTAAACACATATGAACGTCCTTTGGGTACTGCCGTGCACCAGCGTGCGAGCCAGGCATTTTAAGGGTTGCAAGTGGTCAAGAAAAACATCGCCCATGTGCAGCCTGGCTGATGCTAAAATTGGTGCGATTGCTTTCCGCGACGGCGGTGATGACTGATGAACAACAACAGGTATGTCTCATTCAACAACATCATCAGCATCAACAGCCCACCATCAGCATTGTGCCAGTGCTGTCCCAGGTGTGCGCTTGCCACGATGTGCTCAGACACGGCGCGCGACCGGCAACGCACGAACCAGGACGGCTCGCACGACCACAACAGCCGGTCGCTGGCGCCACTCGCGCCCATTGGCCGCTGAATGAAGGCAAGCAGCCAATGAATGACACGCGCATTTTCATTTGGTCACATGTGTTTTGGTGGTTCCCCGTTGTGCGAATTCATCAAGAACAGCGGAATCTAGAGCTGATCTAATGCACAAAATCGGCACTTTGGCAAAGTCAACCGTGAACATCTGAAATCAACCGGCACCAGCGTCGCGCTAACATTGGTCGAGAGACGACTGATCTGCCTGTGCAGCAGGTGCAGCGTGTTGTCGTCAGTGCTGATACGGTAGTCCTCGTCGATGTTGTCCATGTGCTCAGTAGCAGCGTTGTCAGCGGCCAATGCAGCCGCCAACGTCGGCTCATAGCAGTCGAACACAAACACAGGCACCGTCAGGCGCTCGAGATGCACCGCCGCGCCACTGTCCGTTCTCGGTTGGCCGTCATCGTTGGCGTCTGCGTCTGCCGGTCGTTTGCAAGCCGGCTGTGTCATTGTTGACGGCACACCTGGTGAAGGTGAACACACGTCGCGACTTTACAAAAAACCAACTCGCGTTTTCATTTCACCGATGACTGAATATAATTGGCGAAAAAAACAGAGCACCAACCGACAACTGGCGACGACATGGCCGTTGTCGTTGTGTTTGACGAGTGCACTGCCGTGGAGGCCAGTCGTGACACGGGCGCCACGGTTGGCTGTGTTGTTGGCGTGGTGCTTGTCACGCGGGCACTGGGCACGGCTGGCAACGCCAATGGCGGCGGCGACACCACGACACTTGCCGTCACGCCGTTCAACAGCATGACGTCATCGAACGTGCACGGCACCAGCACCAGCTCGAAACGCCAATAGCTGACACGCTTCACGTACACGCTGACGTGAGGCGCGTGCGCCGGTCGCACTGAAAATGGCGCCATTTGAACAAGATTTTGCAATGTGATCGGCTTCTTTCGGTCAAATGCTTCCGAAAAATCAAACAAGATCAAAGCTGATAGATATGAAGCAACCTGCAGCGGCAGTGAGCGTCTGTTCATGCTCCGGTCTGCGACTTGACGTGTACCCAACGTCGCTCTCGCTGTCGCTGTCTGTTGCTGAGGAACTGCTGTCACTGCTGAAAGTTCAACGCTTTCTAGCTGGAGGCAAAGCAGAGCTAATAGCTTACAAACTAATAAGCATTGCCTAACCCGCTATTCGCTTCTATAAAGTCGTCGTATTCGCGATCAGCGAACTCTCGACATCGCGCATACTCGCCCAACAGAGGCAAGTCAGCAAGCAGTTTCGCAGTTTGGTCTCTAAAACAGGCGACGGTGAATTCGAATGTTTCTGTACGCATACACTCACAAACGAACGCTGGAATCACCACTAGCCTGGAGAGCACATCCCACAACTGCCGCAAACGCTGCGGTCGAAACGTGGAATCGTGCGAGCGACGCATCGCACAGTGAAGCTCTTCAATCAAATGCCGATTTCGTTGGCTGCACCACGCGCTCGCCGGCATTGAGCGCTCTGAAAAGTCGTTCAACGTGTCATCGGATATTTTAACTTCGGCTCGTCTGAAAATAAATGAAAAAAAATCAATTGAAAAACGGTGGGATAGTTGACCGTGCAGCATTGAACTGAAGAGCAACGTCGCTCGCGGGCACCGGCGCAGCAGCGTCGAAAGGCGATAGCACGATGGGACAGTGGAGACGACCGTCGACAGTGGCGACTCAACGCTTGTGCCGCTGCGATTGAAAAATGAGCAATCAAGCAAGCAGTGGTCACCACAAGTTCAACAATCAACATGGCTTGCAAGTGCACTAACATTGGTAATCCGGCAGCCACCGGTGAATGTCGTTGTATGCCTGCGGTGTGCATTGCACGCTTTCCACCATCAGCCTCGTCGGCCTGTTTGCTGTCAGCAGCAAGTGTCTTTCGTTTCTTGAGACGACTACAAGTTGTGGCACGAATGTACTCAAACGTCGCCAACGACTCGATCAGTTCGCGGTCAGCTTCAAACAGCTAAAATTGATAATGGACACATGAGCTATGGTTTTGTAAATTGCCTGTAAATTCAATGTCAACGTGATGTCAACCAGTGGCGAATCATTCCCGAACTGTTTACTAACAGCATCCGCCAAATCGTGATAGGTCTCCGCGGTGCGCAGCCACGAGCAAGCGTGTTGCATTGTCGAGTCGGCCGTTTTCACCAGTCGCCCATACTGCGGTTCGACCCAAACTTCCGTGACCAACTGCGGCGCAAACGCGCCCGTACAATCGGCTGCCGTCAAGCGTGTGGTGTTGTCTGACTGCAAACACAATCAACACATGATCACTTGTGATGCATGTTTGCCGAGCGGGCATTGCCGTGGGTGCGAAGTCTCTGTTCCGCAGAGAAACCACACGTCACGTGACCACCAACCACTCAGCTGATTGCCTAGAACTTATATTTCGACTGTGGTGAAGGCAGCACAGCCACAGCTGCACACACACCAACCAATGACGCAGCGGACGTGTCGCTGGCTGAGCGCGTGTTGCGCTGTGCGTCGCCGGTGCCGTGGGCGTCACTGAGCGCTGCGCTCGTTCCGTTGGATGTGCCGCTGTCGATCGACTCTGCGCGCGACACTCTGCGTCATTGAAGAAATGCGACATCGTATGACGAGACGAATGCAGGCAGATTTGTAGCAAACTTGTCTCATTCGATGGAGATTGCAGCGCTTGTGTCACTTCACTCGGCGCCACTTAGCTACACATTCATGGAGCAAAAAAAACAGCGCAGCTTCACGCGCTAAGATGACGCCTGCGCTTCGAGTGCGAGTGCATGAATGGGTCTTCCATACAAACAAAGCGCAATGTTGCACTTTCAAAAAACTGTTGAATCGAACCGATTCGCGGATGCGTCCGTCGCAGCATGCTGGTGCAGCGCTCCGATCGGCGGCAGCAAGACATACTGCACGAGCAGTTGACGCCCATTGGTCAGTGCCAGCTCCTTGCACACGTTGATCACTCCATTTGAGCCGGATGCAACGCGAAATCCCTCCGTCAGACGTCGCCTGGAACCGACATGCCACCTTTGTGCATTTTAAATCATTCAAAGGTTGCCGTCCAAGTATGAAATGACACACAAACAGTGCAACTTCATCGAATGCAGTGATGCGGTCACACGTTTCACTGAGAACTGAACGGACATAGGTGCGTAATTGTGCGAACGCTCACTGACCGCAGCAGTGCGTGCAGGATGTACGCGAGCGCATCGTTGTCCATGGCACTGATCGTTTTCCACGGTCGTCGCAGTTGCCATAAGAAGCGCCTGCAGCAACAGACAGCACAGTTGCAAAAGAATCATATCACAGGAAAACATGCCCCGAGCCACCAGATACAACGCCATCTCAGTTTTCCGTATCACCTGACCTGACATCTTACGTCATGTCCCGATCAGATCAAACAAAACAAAGAGACGCGATTTTGTTAGAAAGTGTACTTCCAGAATATCACCACTGGTGTTGACCATTGATGAGACGCGACGTCCCAATGACGGTCAACATGAATCTACGGTGCATTGCGAAGTACAAGCAAGCGCGAACGCGTGTCTCACCGCGGCACGAAGTATCTCGCGAGCGCGTTGTGCAGAATGGCGGCCGGGATGTGCGCCTCGTTCAACGGGCGCTCCAGTCTCACCACGTGCTGCAGTGCGCCGCCGCACGGCACGCCGTCGTCGTAGCGCACCACGATTTTGTCAACCGGCTTCGTCAGCAGGCAAACCGCCGGCTCCTGTATTTGTGTTATGGTCTATCAAATACGTACACTGCACTCCACGAATGACGAGTGATTGTAGAGTTGTTGGCAGCCACAGAAAGACACCGATTGCAACCGAACCAACCAAACGCGAGTCCGTGACGCCATTTCTGACCATCCGCTGTCGCACGGTGAGCGCTCGCAACAGTCGCGTCAGATCACCAATAATCTGCACATAACACGCAAAGCGCTCTCTTATGTC
Organism: Theristus sp. LFF4_11; assembly: GCA_030248135.1. Classification (NCBI taxonomy): domain Eukaryota; kingdom Metazoa; phylum Nematoda; class Chromadorea; order Monhysterida; family Xyalidae; genus Theristus; species Theristus sp. LFF4_11. Next base: position 27,159 of record JASANC010001906.1, read on the forward strand.
AAAGCATTAAAGGCACGCTTATACCTGACGTATGCAAACGCACGTCAGGTATGTACGGTACTACGGTAGCATGCAACAACACCAGACCTAAAGTGACGTGCCCAATCGAACAACAGCCACCCCACTTTTCGCACAAAAACAACCCAGCCACACCTTGTGTCTGACAGCGCCACGGATTCCACCCAAGAAGGCGACCTTCAACGTGAGACACGGCAGTCGCCCGCAGGCCCTGACGATCAGAAAGTACCGCGGCACCCGCGGCTGCTGCTGGTCGACAGGGCGCACCGTCGACTCCGCCTGCGTGTGCTGGCCATCGCCCGTCGTCGCCGCCGCGTTCTCCGCGTCTGCCTTGACCGACTGACTGTGTGCATCGCTGCTGCTGTCCGCTGTTGTCTCGGCCGTGGTCGACTTTGTCGCCGACGACTCTCGCGTTGTAACAGCACCGCCGCTGCTTGACTCGTTATCGTCGTCGTCGTCGTCGTATCTGAAAAACGCCACCGACACCTGAAGACCCTCGTCGTGAAGACAACGCACTCTGTTATAGCGAAATGGTAATGGTGCATCCTTAACCAACAAGCACACAGACGCTGCTGTAATATCGCATAGCAGCTTGTTTGTGTGTAATGCAATATTACTGTGCGTGGACAATTCATGTTGGCAGGCTAGGTCATTCCATGGCAGTTGCAATTATTTTTTTCTCGGGTACAAATATGGCAGAGGTCAAACAAAATACGGCATGACACCGGCTGTCCCAGAAATCCGAAAACTAAAAAAACACATGAAACCGATTGCAAATATGCGCAGCGTCCGAGGGAACGCACTCGAATCGCACGTAGCTGTGGTTGTCGAGCAGCGTGAACGAGCACCATTCAGCGAGCGCGTTGTGCACGGCGTTCGCCGCCAGTCGACACGTGACCGAGCCGAATCGGCCGTGGTGGACGCTGGCGGCGTGCAGGTGCGGCGAGAACGGCACGTCCGGCGTCACGAGCATGCGGATGTTGTGCGTGTGCAGCCACTTCTGCCTGCAACACGGCCTTGCCATCGCCTACATACAGCCAATACAGCCACAGTTTCACAATGATGCACTGACCAAATGTTCATGTCCAGCGTGCAAACGGGACTCCAAAACGCGCAGAATTCGGGGTGGTCTCGCTCCAATTCCCTGAAAAAAGCTCACTTTAACACTGTCTTCTATAATGGTTGGCGGTTCACTCAAGAAGACTAAACTGACAGAGCGACAAAATAAACCGACTTTGAGCTGATGACGGGCGTAGCCGAGTTCGGCGGCATGTAAAAGAGAGGGGTGCCGGTGCGGAGGCTGTCTGCGAGCGCGTAGTACACGGAGGAGCTGCAGAAGGAGTGCAGGTGCATCACGAGACGATCGGCCTGTGTCAGCCTGAAAGCAGCACAGCACACTTGAACTGCAGAGTTCACTGTTATGTGGCAATCATGAATTGCGTGTTCTCTTTCCAACGATCACCGTTGGGTCGGGGCGGGGTGTACCATCGAGAAATGATCGATCGCTCAAAACGGATGCTGTCGTGGCCACGGTTGTATCACTTACGAGTGCATTCGATCGGCAAACGACTCGAGCACCGCGGCACGATACGGCGAGTACAACGCGAGGTTCGGGCGTTGCTGCGCCGCTGCCGACGGTCTCGTTTGCGCTGTTGACGAGCTCGCAACCGTCGTCGTCGTCGCCGTTGGTGCAACGCTGTTAGTCGCGTTTGTTGTCGTTGTTGCGGTCGCCTGCGGTGACTCCTCGAACGTGCAGACAATGTCGCGCAGCACTTCGTACGAGGCTTCGATGAACAGTTCCACGCGAACGCTCGGTGGCCTGCAAATTCAAGTTTTTTTCAAATTTAGTTCCAAAAATAATTTCATACGATTTCAAAGCCAACAAACAACACACGATATCATCCAATTACTGCCATGAGGTCAGTCAGCCAACGCAAACATTTTCGTTCTTACCGTGCCTCATGTTGCGCGGCATAATTCAGCTGCGGTAGCGGCCATCGAGTGTAAATGTGATACTCTAGACTGCACTGAGGCTTCCATGGAAGTCGCAGTTCAATGCAGATCTGTTGTTGTTGATCAGACTGCGCAGACTGCGGTGCGTTCTCGTCCGAGACGTCGCCCGTTTGGCTGGTTGAGCCTGTTGCGCACAAATGCGTTGATTTGGCTCGGTTCTGTTGCTTTCTATTGTAGTTTACCACCAGTTCAGGAAACCAAAGATATCAAACTACGGTGGTTTGGTTTGTGTAGTATGGATTAATGATCGCTGAGCCTCCCATGAACGAATGTCTTCGTAGCCGCAGCGATACATCAACCTAACCTCCGGTAGAAGCGGCGGTGTTCTTTGCCGACGGCACCAACAGCACCCGTTTCAGAGTGTACCCCTCGCGAAGTCGAACGTATAAAAGATGCTCAATGTGCGCGTTGTACGTGAACGTCTGGTGGCGACGTCGAATCAGCCCTCTGAGACAGACAGCGCAAATGGAATTGGGAACAAATTTCAGACTTCCAAAAACCACGAAACCAACGTGCGCAACGAGCTGCCCATCCACGGCGAGAACGCGTTCGCCAAATGTTTGTGATCGTTCAACGCTTGAAAGAAGTTCCAACAAAGAAAAGCGCGCTGGAAAATGTTGATGTCGTCCTGGTGGTCGTGGTGTGGTGCGTCCGTGTGCGCGTTCGGCATCGTGCACGCGCAGTTCGGCATGTACGTGCCAAACGAGGCCGCCGACAGAAAGTACAACAGATCGGGAAAGGTGCCGTGTGCCCAGCCGGGCGTGTCCATCAGGCCCGGACGCACCTGAATACGCATGCAGACTCTCGCCCCCGGTACCAGCATTAAACATCGTTTATCACATTTTCTGAGAAAAAAAACGTTCAGAACTGTTCAATTTATCTGTATCAAACAAAGCACAATCGCAAACGCCAATGCCGATCGCACATCACCAATAACAAAGCATGAATCAAGTCAAAGGTGATGGCACAGACCTGCACAAACGAGCACGCGACTGTGTAACTGCGCAGCTGTGCGAGCAGCGCCTGCAGTGCCTCCGAGTCGGGCACACCGAGCACGCCGTCTGTCAGCACAATGATATCTGCGACAGTAACACTTGTGAGTGTGTGTCGAGTGTTGAGTGTGGGTGTGAGTGTGGTAAGGCAAAGTGTAAGACAGTGCACTCGGTTTGATTACGTAACAGTGGTGTTGCACAGCCACACACACACACACCGGCAGCAGTAACACGTGCGTGTGTGTGACTGCACCAGATGAACGCGTCCTCGACCGAGCACACGGTCATTGGAGGGTGCGTGCACACTCACTGGCTTGCGTGTTCTCCGGGAGCAGTTGTACGCCGAGCAGGCCGAGTCGCAGCATGTTCAACAGCGTCCACTCCGGGCGCACGCAGCCGACGCGGGCGACACAAGCGCTCAGCTCCTGACGCGCCTCGCTCGACCGCGAGCGCTCGCCAAACAACGCCAGCTCGGTCGCCCTGCACACGCAAACGCTGCGGTTTTATTAAAAAAAATGTCAGTTTTGGGTAATTTAGCAAGTGAAGCAACTTCATTGCATACGCTTGCAAAAACCCGGTCTCTTGTGGCTTTATTCCTTTGGGAAGCTTGATTTATTTGTGAGATGCTACTGGCGAGCCAGTGGCTGTGCGTGCGGTATGCGTCTACCTGCGGATCCGCAAACAGCTATCATCAATTATTTGGGCTCTGCAATTCAATGCGTTTGTAGACGTCGAAAGGAAACTAGTTTCAAAATAGCTTTATTTATGTGGCAATTCAAAATAGCCTGAGTGACCCGTCCTACTTAGGGGACTCGTAATACTTTACCAATTTTGAATTCCCGCATCATGCACGAAGCCGTTTACCTATCTATGCGCGCAATAAGTGTCGGAACCAAAATAAAAGATAATAACTTCATGTTTAGCAAATTTCAATGAATCTCTCGTTACTTTGTGAAACCACAGTTTTTAAGAAAAACAATTTACCGTTGCCTGGACGCATCCGAAGTGTACGAAGAGTGCGAGTGCACACGACCACGATTCAAACTCCTGACGCCTTTTGCAACGCTTCTCCGATTCGACCTCTCCTTGCTGGCAACGAAGCTGGATTGTTCAAAAAAATCAAGTTGCAACCTTTTTTCTGTTGCTGCGGCATCGCATTTCAACTTTCATGTTCGATAAAATCATTAACTTGAACTTTTTTGCCATTTGCCAGCAATGATAATGCGATCACGATCGATGGTGACAGGAGATGACAAAAAAACAACAGAACACAAGTCGCAAGGCCAAGCGAAAGACGCACGGTTCCGGATCCTCGGCGAACAGATTGCCAGTGACCAAGTCCAGATGTCGCTCATCGCGGAGCTGACGTCGCGCCGCATTCGTTCGCTTCAGCAATGGTCTCGTGTAGCTGGCGACCACCTTCACGAACCTCACCAGAGCACTTTCGATGTGCGCGAATAAATTGGTCAGATTGGCCGAGGACAACACGCAGCCTTGGATTAACACCTGTGAGCGCCAACAAGAAACAAACAATGCTGATGCCATCAGAACAGACGAGGATGAGTGAAAGAAACGACAGAACCTGCTCGGCTGTGCAAACGAGCAGTGGACTGTACGCAAGCACCGTCACGTAAAGGCGCGGCGAGAAGCTGCGACCACTGCTCAAGCAGCATTGTCATCTACAACAACAACGACAATACCATTTTTCGTTTTTAATACCGTTTTTTTCATGACATTGCAAAGACAGAAATGATAGTAATGCTAAAACCGAACCGATTGCACAACGCCGGTGAGACAATGCTCAGACATTCAAACATTTGACCGTATAAAATGTGACCGGCACGCCCATCCTGAAAAAGAATTGTTTATTTGTAATCAACACCCACTGCAAAATGCAGCGATGGTGCGCGCTTCCGCCGGAAGGAAATTTAGCTCATTGGAATTCCGGACATGTGAGTACTGCCCGGCCTCACATACAGCGCCGCCAAACGGGTGCGATTTCTGCGGAGCTCGCACAAAAAGCAACCATATTCTGCAGCAACTCTTTTGGCGCAACGCCGAGCTGGCATGATGGAGCACAGTACTCGCAGGACACAAACAACTACAGCAAGAGCGAAACGGCAATCAAATAGGAACCAACCACGACAACAGAAGACGGACTGAAGTCGAGCACAAACACAAGCCTGTAGCAGCTTGACAGGAATGTCACCATCACTGTATCCGGTCGAATTCGGTACCGGCTCATCGACGTCGTTTGCTTCTGCCTCAATGTTTGCCATTTTAGATTTCGAAAGAGATTTTTTTGACGGCCACTCGCACGCCGACCACTTTGTGTCGCGGCTGCTGCTGCTGCTCGATTGGAGTCACTCCGGCGGGACGAACAACGTTCAAAAATAAATGATTCCGTTGAAAAAAATAAAACAATGTATCCGTCTGTATCATCAATCAATCAATCCTGTCGGTCGACCACAGAACAATCATTGCACTTATTTGACCACCAGACGCAGACGTGGGTTCTGGAGAAGATGATCGTTCGATTTTCACACAAGTGTTCAGATTGTCAGTACCATTGGGCGCGCACATTGCGAGAAACTCGGAATTCATGTCGCATCAACAAGAACACCTCTTCCGCGTCCAATTCCATTTTTATTCACTTCAGATCAAATTGTTTTTGTTCGGACTCTGGAGTAGGGTTGTT
>JASANC010001907.1:0-77157 GCA_030248135.1 Theristus sp. LFF4_11
TGCGTGCGTGTGCCTACGTGCGTGCGTGAGTGTCGTACGTGCGTGAATGCGTGCGTGTGCGTACGTGCGTGCGTGTGTGCCGTGTGAGAACTGACCGTGTGCACGGTTTCCCGAGCGCAACTTTACCTCGTGCAACTGCGTGCTGAACCGTGCGAGCGTCGCGAACAGCAGCGCGAAAATCGTCGCAAATTGAGCTGGCGCGTTCGTTGTCTCGGAATTCAGTTTCGTCGCACTCAACTCGGCACTCGTGAACAGCTCACGAATTTGCTCCAGAAAACCGCACGATTGCAGCTCGTAAAAGAGGCGCATTGAAAGCTGAACAAAAAGTGTCACTGTATTTTCAACAATCAACAACAACAGAAATTGCAAAAAGGAGGCGACAACATGGGGCATTTTATATAAAAAAACAACCTCAACTTTCAGAGACTACCAAAAACGCGTACTTTGATCGAACAGTCCAATTTCTCGACGGGCACCGATTTCGCGCGCAAAACCTCCAGCAAAATGGCGGCTAAATCGGCTGCAAGCCAAATGGCGTTTTCCAACAAATCGTCAATATACTGCTGATTGCTCGACACCAGTTCGTAGTCGCTCTGTAACAACAACAAATACGCACGAGATTATCAGTCAAAACAAAAATTCTCAAAAGAATCCGCAAGTTTGCGAAACAAGGGTCGCGAAATTCCTCCGGGGGCATCTCTTTTCGATGAAATTTGAGAAAAAAAACTTTAAAAAACAGAAGTGAAAACTGCAGAGACCTTCGCGAGCGACTCGTCGACGCCCCTGGTCCATGCGGCGTACGTGCGCAGCATGGCCGCGAGCAGGCGCACCGCATGCAGCACGTCCTCGACCGCATCCCCTCGGAGCAGACCGTGGCCGAGCGTCTGGTGGAGGCCGCGTGCGATCAGACGGGCGCCGTGGCGGTTGGCCAGCAGCGAACGACGGCAACTGCAGTGGAGAGGCAAACGTGGGCAGTTCGCTTTGAGTGGGTCTCTGTCCGGACTTTTGTAACATTTGGAAATTGTGGCATTTTCCGATATGGTGGCATATGTTATGTGCCGCCCGTTATTGTGGAGCACAGATTTTTTTAGATTAGCGCGGCATGATTCGCCACCGGTGTTCCATGTTCCATCGCACCGTCACACACGTGCATCGGCGCCACCAAGCAAACATACGAAAACGAACGCAATATTTTCACGTTTCTGAATAAAGACACCTCTGCCAACGGTAATGAAAATTGTCAAAATATTACAATTGACCGCCACTTTTGGTGAAAGAGTCTGAGAAAAAACCGCCTCGCAAAAACAAAACGAACGCCGCGACGACGTCGCTCGAAACGCAGCGCACATCCGACTGCATGGCGGCCAGCTGCGAGTCGAGACGATGCAGCTCGTGGCCCTGCCAGACGACCAGCTCGTTCACGAGTTTGAGCACGACCAGCGTGTGCTCGTCGCGACTGGACGTGCAGCTGGACAACAGAGAAGAAAACGAAATATGGAAGGAATCGAGTGACTTTGGCAAACATGGTGGTTTTGTGATCTCGAGTGCGACTCGAAATCACACGTCTCTCACTCAACTCTGGACAAAAGACGTGCACAAATTCCTCAGCCCGCTCGCTATCCCTATTATTCGAATTTTGGTTCTCTGGTGATCAGAAAAGCGAGGTTCTTAGAAGAATAGACAAAGTAACGAATAACGTTGAAAATTTGCATTGGGCCAGGCCAACCCTTCCAACCTAACCAGAGGATTTTGGCAGGATTGACTACTTGCACAGGTGCATGATTGACTCCAGCATTCAGACTGGGGCATAGAATGGTACTTTAGGGCTTGGGCCCAATCGGCGACATGCCCAGGTGAACTGGACCCACCCAGTAAGCTCTGCAAGCACCAATACTGTTAGGCCCATGTGGTTTACCACGGCCTCGGTCAAACTCTGCTATCCATCAGGCTTCACAAGAAAAAAACTACCGACCGATAGAACGCTTTCACGAGCGCAAGCGCGTTTGTGAGTATTTTGCACAACATCAACATGGCGCTGGTTGGCGAGCGCGTTGCAGCGCTGTTGATCAACACCGTTGAGTGGTGATCAGTGTTGATCTGATGTTGATCACGTTGATTCAGTTGACTCGACAGGTGATGCACCAAAATATCGTCGATTCGGGATGAGTTGGAGCGATACCCTGGATCAAGACAATGGAAATGAGAAATGAAAAGAAATTTCAGTCATTTTAGTGATAATCAGCGCGCGACCCATTCAAAACAGCATGAATCAAGTGAATTTCAAGATGCACAAACTGACTCGATTGCTCTGCACCAGCAACAACACCGGTGGAATGTGCATGGTGATCCGCCCAGGACAGCGGGAATCCGTCGGAATCCTCGCGCAGCAGAACGGGCGCTGCAGCAAACGCCAGGCGATTCGGCCGCCGAATGCAGATCTGCAACAACAAAAAAAAGTCAAAACCGGCAAGACTGAGCCAAAACAGCTCCACTTGTCTGTTGACTATTATAGACGCCCACACAGTTTTCCAATCTAATGAAAAACAAAACAAAAAACTCATGCGACCGTTCTGCCGGTGGCCGCTCGTCTGCGTCGAATGAAGACGCCAACACTGGACGAACGAATCGAAGAACTGTCACGCTCGCTGGTCACGTCCTCCGGGTTCGCTCGAACTTTATTGCATGTCTGTTGTGATTGAGATTGTTGATTTAGCAAAAAAACTGAACTGCGCACGCTGATTGGCTGTACCATGCATTTTGACTCATGCGACGCCAAAATCAGCTTTGAAAACTGAAATCAGGCCAATTTTAAAGGCTGAATTGACTCTAGGGTTGGCATGGTAAAAATACCGGTTTTTTACCAGGGCAAAAATTGGTGCCTTGAAAAAACGGGAAAAAGACCGTTTTCGTATTTTTCCGTTTTTTCGTATTTTTTCGGTTTTTTTCAATTTCGGACTGTTAGTTTTTATATCCTTTTTTCACTCGTTTCGCAACTTCACTCGTGCTAGTTATGCACGAAACTGACCCTGATGTTTTGAAAGAACTGTTAAGCGATGTGTAAGAATCGACTGGAGCTGCTGAGCTGAGCTGAAAATTCCAAAAATTCTAAATCTCAGTCAAAATTGTCTTTCTTACACAATTACTGATTTGTTTTCTTTTTGATCTGTACTGACTCTGAATTCGGTTTTAATCCAGTTATTGCAGCAAATTGTGTTCGTCTGTTGTGACCAAAGACTGTCCGGTGAAAACGCTGTGGGTTTTTTTTCTTGTGTAATTAGTGGAATATAAACGATTGAGCAAAAGATAATGTTCGATTTATTGCTGACTTTGTGGGTTTTCAAGCCCAAACAGAATCTATTTTATTTGTTGGTGCACGATATTTTGAACAAAACATTCTGAAAACTGTTTTCACAAATCCTGGTTCAATTTTACAGTAGGCTACGAAAAATATGTGGGTTTTTAGAACTTTTTGGCTTTCGTTTATCTCCGGTAAAATTACCGTTTTTTACCGGCAAAAATACGGTTTTTTTACCACGATTTGAAAAAAACGGTATTTTGCCAACCCTATTTGCAACACGGTCAAACAAGACAAAGCAAAAAACAACAATCCTTTAGTACTGGTTCAAAGTGTTAGAGCACGCGCTTATTTATAGTTGACAGTTGACTCTCAATCCATTGATGGCTGAAGTAGCCCTACCAGTCAACTCAGTCCTTCTCCCTCTCAGCCTCATCAAGTGCTTCAGCACGTAAGCGACGCAACAAAACCAACACAGAAAACGAATCAATTTACTCTTGAGCTTCGTCGTCTCTGTGATCTCGCCCGTCGGTTCTGCCTCTTGGCCGCCACGACGGCCGGGAATGAATGTGGCGACGTCTTCGGTGATTCGCCGTATTTTGGCGCCAAAACATTTTCAAAAGTCGTCCACTCGCTGGACTCTAATTGGTTGGCAAGCTCGCCTGTGCCAGACAGTGGCCCCATTGAGTTCAAGGCGGTGGAGCGGATTTCTGAAGAAATGTGTGGTTGAAGAAAACTTGTGCAGTTCAGTAGAACTTCTGATCGCAGCAGAAACAGGCTGCAATTGATTGTCAAGCGAACACTAGACGTCACATGTTTGAACTATTTCGCGCACGCGCTGATTGGTTGAACAGAACGCAGCTCTGAGCTACACAGTCTACAAAAATTGAGAAGCAAAACAAATACCATTGAATTCACGGTCGCTCAACTCCACATCGCTCGTCTGTCGGCTCACGAACACGAGACACTGCGTCAGCGGGTGCAGCACGTTCCGTGACAGATCGCCAAGCTCTTGGATTTGGCCTGTAGAATTCGTAAAACGTGCTTGGACAAGTCGAATGAACGCTTCGGGAGATCGTGATTGTTTATTGTTTCAAACCTGTTATGATTCAGCTAGCTTATGCAGGGCACGCCCTGCCCGCCCACCCCCAATTGAAGCTATTGAGTGCGTGACGATTGCAGTTTGACTGAGAAAAATGAGCGGACACAGCACGACACCGATTCTTCACACATCACCATGTCTGCTGGTGTGCTTGTCAGTTTTGACATCCGACTTGCTTGTGAACGATCCGACTGAGACTGAAAGTCATGCGACGTGTGTCGTGGCATTTGCTTTGCAGCTTGCTGCATTCGCACTTGTTTCCCGTGTACACAACATGCGGGTGGCATTCTAATGTGGGTGCCGAATCAACCAGGAGAACGCAACAAGACAGAGTGGCACAAAGTCTGTTCAGGACGAAGCCGCTTCACCCCGTTTGTAGCTCCAGTGGACTTTCGCCAGCAGCTGCAGCAGCGGCCAGCCGCGATTGCCGAGCAGATACGAGCGTACGGTGCTCTCGGTCGACAGCGAATGCTCCACGGCGGTTCGTGTCACTTCCTGAGCAACAATGAAGTGCATTTTACAACGGTGCACTTTGTCGCAGGGCTTCGTCTGAAGTCAATTTTTGGAGATTCAAATGTCGCGCGCTCCTTGCACTTTGAAGAAAGCTGCCACGTTTAATCGCTATTACGTACACACACACACACTTAGAGATGTCAAGAAAAAAAATTTTCTATTTTTTTCTTTTAAAAAAAAAAATTTTTTTTTAATTTTTTTTTTAAATGAAAGTTGTTCAGAATTTTTCAGGGAGTCCGAATATCACCGAATATCTGAGGAGCCACCGACCGACTGACTATCTGACCCCCACTCATATGGGAGGAGGGTGAAAATTTCAGACTTGGTTTCGGCGACCCCATTTTCCCACCGACGACATCACGTCTCGTGTTTTGCCTCTCAATTCACCTCAAATAACATGGAAACAAGTTCCACAACAAACCGGTGTGATCATGCTGACGACACGAGGCGAAACAGCAACGAGCAACCAACGAAGTTACGCTTGCAGTGGCAGACAGTGCAATTTCCACCTTTCGAGATCCTGAAAAACGATGCGTAAATGTGAGTTCTCTGCTTCTATCTCACCTTAGCGACATCGGAATTTGTTGAACTAGCCTTTGCGACGCTCAAGTACTTCAATGCGCGAGTCGATCATCACTCACCAAGGCTGAAAACAGTCGATAAATCAATCCAGAATACCACCTGCAGCGTTGAAGACTAAGTGACAAGGTAAAGTCAAAGAAAATTTTTGTTGAACTTTCGAAAAATTATGCCAAAAACGGCATTTTCAGGGCACATTAAAGAAAAAATTTCAAAAATTTTTAATAAAAAAATGCTCATTTTTTTTACTTTTTTTGAAAAAAAAATTAAAAAAAAAATTTTTTTTGACCCTTACATCTCTACACACACTGCTTGCGATCAGTACCGTGGGCGGGGGGGGGGTGGGGGGGTACACCCCCCCCAGAGCACCCGAGACCGGCGGGTGGGGGGGGGGGGGGGCGGGGGGCGGGCCCCGTGCCCCCCCCCCCCCCTAAAACCGGGCACCCCCCCCCCCATCGTACCCCCCCCCCCTCGAAAATTTGGCCGACACCCCCCCCCCCCCCCCCCCCCCCCCCAAGAAATTTTGTCTGGCGGACACCCCCCCCCCAAAATTTTCTGCACACCCTAAAAATTTTTTCGAAAATCATGATTTTTTGTCTATAAAGTCCATAATATAAGCTGAATATATGATAACTTGACCATCTTCATTGTAATTTCAACGATTTTGCAGCAAAATTTAGCGTTTTTCCTTCAAAATTTAAGCGAAAAATTATCATGGGGGGGGGGGTGGGGGGGTGGGCCCCCCACCCCCCCCACAGAAAATTTTGAAAAAATGCACCCCCCCATGGGACCCCCCTGGGGGGGTCCCACGTTACCATAGGTTGGACCCCCCCCCCCTCACTTTTTGGTCGGCACCCCCCCCCACGGTACCATACCCCCCCCCTCGAAATTTTTTTTGGGCCCACGGTACTGCTTGCGATGTGTGATTTGCTGTTTTTGTGACTGTGCAACTGCAACATTACTGTGTTCTACTCTGTCTCAAAGTGCATGGTCTTCGGGAGAAAACCTGACTTGACGCTTGTCTGCCATTGTCACCCCAGCTGAAACGTTGTGAACACTGGACTGGCACCGGGGAAAACAGAAAAATGACGTAAAAAAGAAGAAAATCTTGAAATCATCATTTGTGACTATCAGAAACCTTGTAATCGTCCAAAAACGCTCGCAGCAGCAACGGCTGCCAACTGTCGAGTGGACAAGTGCTGCTGTTGTGCTCCATTTTTTTGTTTTTGACGACGACGACGTCACCTGACCTCACGGTCGTGGCTCACTGGATCAAAATGTTCAATTAATTTCGAATCCAGTTTTCTCACTTTTTTATTACCACCTACTCCACGATAGGTCGACGCTTTCTCTTTCCTGAAATGACTTTTACACATTTCTTTCACGCAATCTAGCCATCTGGATAGGAATTGGGAATGGAATCAAAATGGTTTTGCAAAAACGCCAAAACTAAAACGCGCAATAATGGCAGACAAAATAGTCAACAGCGCATCCTGTCACTTGTCAGTTATTGTGGTTGATTGTCAGTAAATTCAGAACATTGGAAAATTGATAAACAGTGCTCACTAATTTTCCAAAATGTACGACTTTGTGTGACGTGCACATTTGGAAACATGCAGATCACGCATGTCGTCTTCATCACATCATGTGACAGAAGAAAACAAGAGTAAGACATAAGAATGACAATTTGGTCAGTTTTAATTTTTTTAAATGCTGTAAATTCGTCAGCCCAATATCATACATATCATAGTATCAGTGAATCGTACTGTCAGTGAATATACATGACAAGACAATTCAGTGAATCGTGACAATTTGGTGAATATTTCTTGAGCGGTAAGAACAAGAATTTTAGTCAAATATGCGCCAATTGAAAGTAACTTTTTACGAACAAAAAGAAAAAGCTAATAGAGGCGGAGAAAAATAAAACAAGGCAGCTGATTTGCAATGCAACAATCAGCAAAAAATGCGCTTCATTGCGAATTTTTATCACCAAACTCAGATTTTCTCCTGTTCAATTCTTTTTTAATTTTGCTGACACTTCAAAAACAACTAAATCAAGTCAACAAATAAAAAACAAAAGAAAAAACATTATGGACTGATAAACCCCAGCGTTTACGCTCTGTCAGCCATTTAACTGTTGTTTTTGAACAGTTTTATAATGATTTCAGAAGCAGTCTGCATCAGCACTCCGTCAACTTTTTTGATGACTGGATTGAGAGTAATGGTTAAAAAACACTTAAGGGGCATTCATGAAGCAGTATTTAGTAACCGTGCAGCTATGTGTTAACACAGCTGTGCATCACCAAATACCGCTTCATGAATGCCGCTTTATTGTTATCTTAACTTACGTGACGTCCAAAAAACTGATAAGATGCTTAATGAGTAAATAAACCGGTTTTGTTGCGAAGCAAATGGCTGTGTGTGTAAATGTTTGTGTAACTGATGATGCCCTCGCCAAGCCAGGGCATTATCTTATTGAGAAACGACATATTACATTGCAAAACTGTTTTTTAACAGTTTCCGCTTCCTTATTGTAAAAAATGTTAAAAATAACCATTCAACAACTCGAACCTGTGTACAGGAGCGTGTGGGTTTTTTATACCGGTTTTAACTTTCGTTTTATGTCTCACGAATTAGTGGTTTTATTGAATTGCATGTGTAAAATAAATGTGAGCACATGTAACTGGACGTTTTTTTGTCCATGTGGGCCAAGCCTGCGTCGCGTTCAATTTCGGAACGAGAAGCAAAAACGCCAACACAAAATAACTAAACTAGACATGCTCGTAATTTTTATTGCATAAAAAGCATAAAAAGAAAATATTTCGTTTGGTATTCGTTTACCTTTTTTTACCTTACAAAACGAAATGAAGCAACAAAGAGAAAAACTGAATCACAAAATAGTGTAACAGAGAAAACAAAATCACAACACGTTGGTACACACTGTCCTGCCACACCCAACAAGGTTACTTTGTAAGTTTTCTTAAGTTGAGAAAACAAAAAAGTTTTGCAGAGAACCATAAGAAAGAAAAATCCAACTTGAAAATTTCCTGTTTTCAAAAAATGCACGCGTTCTGAATTACTTAATAAAACTGACTGAACAAAAATCATAATAATATTGTTAAAAATCATTAAGAGAAGCATTTTTATTTCATCAAGTGATAATGACGGCTGCATCACATAGATCGCGTTTTGTCGATTGTTCGTGTAAAAAAAACATTTCCCAAGCAAAACTGCAAACTGACAAGGACAATATCCAAAAGGTGTGCAGAGAAATTCAAACAGTAAGAAAATACTAGCAAAGAAAAGATAGTGCGTGACAGAAAGCAAAATTAAAAATTGCAGTTGTCGTCGGACAAAAAACAAAAAGTAGTTCAACTGAAGAATTAAAGCGGCTTTTTGAAAAACAGTTAAAGCAGTGATTTTTTGAGAGTGCATGAATCAGTCAAATAATCTTGATCATCACTTCTTGTCATATCGGAGGAAAATGGTTGCCAAGGGCGATTTCTGCGTTGTCGGCCAAACTTTGCAAGCTCCGACAGCCCGACAATGATGACGCAACAAAATTGCCAACAACACTACCATGACGTGGCGAGCCATCACAAAGTCAACACCTTCAAGATTTGTATAGTGTCCACTGAATAATTTGAAATACAGGTAATGGTTTTAATTGGTTAAAAATTTGGGCAAACCTTCCGTCGCTTTCCATAAATCGCCACGGAACGTCCATTCGTAGCCGTCCGCACCGAGTGATCCTGGAACATTTCAAATTTTTGGCGGTAAAACAAAGTTCAAGAAGTGATGATCAAAATTGTTATTATTCTTACTTTATACGCGTTTCCAAAAAGCAGTCAATTATACTACGTAGAATTTAACTCGACTGTTTAGAATTTAATTTAACCATTTTGAATAATCTTAATCCGACAAAAAACAAGTCAACATCCATAGTTTCATTGGTCCGTCCGCAATTTATCGAATCGAATCAATCAAACTCGTACTAAAACAAACAACCAAAAAACTAATTAGAAAAACCTACGTTCGTTAGCGATGTTTACTTTCAGCATTTGCTTTGCGACCGCTTTAATGCTTTTCAATTCATCGGCGGGAACATTCAACAACTGAATGCAACGCTCCGCCATCGGCGTCAAGCAAATGTGTTTGCCGGAGCCGCCGGTTGCTGTTGAATCTGGTGATGCTTTTTTCCTGCAAAGGACAAAAAAGAAATTTAAAACAGGTCTTCAAAAAGCAATTCTTTTGTTCGGGTTTTTAAGGACATGGGTGGGGTGTGGTTAAAGTTGCAAAACATATTAGACTGGCACTACTGGTAGATGAACTACATTTGAAGTACCCGTGCTAAATTTGCTTAATTTAATATATTAAAACAAACTTGACGCATTTAATCATGTGACGCATATGACCATCAAAAATGAATTGTACCAACTTTAATTTTTCAGAAATTATAGGGAACCACCTCAAAAACCTCGCAACACAACAAACATGGATCGATGCAGAATGAACGAGGCGTTGTCGTCGTTGTGACGCGACAGATTGCTGCTCGTCTGCGTCTCCCACCCAGACGAATGCAGCTCGTCTAGCATATGGCAGATCAAGATGCGAGCTTTTCGAGCGTTTTCGTCTTCACTACGCAACGCCCATGGATCGCCCTCCAGCTCGTATTGCACACAGTTATGCTTAAAGCCGAATTTTAAATATAGCGAAGATATTGCGGCTTTAATGCCACTGACCATACAAGACAAGTAACAATGAGTGACCATCAAAAGTTACATCGGTCAAAAATTAGTATGCATTTCATTTTTTGATAATTGTCAAAAACAGAAATCTAGACATCGGCTTCAAATGCAGCTGATGCTTGCTTCAGTTTCAAACAAATAAACTTTTTTTAAACAAAAGAAATGTAATGAACTTTTCAACTTACACTACCATACGTATCCGTGTCTTCGATGCCGGCCTTCCAATTGCGTTGAATGCAGCCCATTATTTTTGTGCAAACCTCCGACGGCAAATCAATTAAACGAACTTTATCTCTTCCATGCAGCGTCAGCATGCCAAACTGATGGCTCGTCGTTGCATTTTCTTCCTGAAATTGACTTTACGTTCACGTTTTTTATATAAACTTGCATTTTTTAACGAGCGAGTCCATGCGATACCGTCTGTAAATTTACTCGTACTCTAAAAAATAAAAAGGTACCTTAATGAACAAAATGGTGTCAGTGGTTGCCTGAAGATTGGTCGGTCCGTAGATCCGATAATCTTCGAATGCAAATCGCCGCAGCATGTTCAAAATGATGCGCTTGCATTTCAGTTCCTGAAAAAAGGTAACAACAGTTATACTGAAATCGATTTAAATCGTCAATTAAAAGAACAATCTTACATCATTCAGGGCGCCAAGGAACTTCGGGTCCCAAGGATTTCCCTTCACTTTGATGCTGATATCGCCGGTGACGAACGTGTTCACCTTTTGCGTGTCATTTTCTAAACAGTATGGAACCTAGTTTCTTGATTAAAGAAATAGTTCAACTTAGAAAAGAATAGAAAGAATTGAAAAAGTTAGAACATTTACAGACAACGTCCGGTAATGTCAATGGAGTCCACAAAACTAACCGACAACGGATTTCAACGCTTCATGCACTTTTACATTTGCATTCACCAACAACAGCTCGTCCGATTCTTGCAGTCCGACGGCGACGACGTCAACGGTGGATTGCTGAAAAAGATCATTTTCTGGATCGAATGATAAAGAAAAGTATCCTGATGTTTACATAATTACTCACGTCGGGAAGTGGATCTTTGGACTTTTCGAAAAACCACGTCGTCAGCCCGTCGTCCGGCGACAGATCAGCGCACGCGGTCAGCTTCCAACCTGAGAGGGTCAGTTTGGCTTATTAAAAAAGCGCACGGTTAAAAAAGCAAAAAATGGTTAAGTAATTTTAAAATTTCCTGAATATTTCCGCATCGATAGAAACCTAATTCGAAAGTGTTCGAATTTACAAACGACGACCCAAGCAAACGCAAATTCACACCAACCAGCACAAGCAAGCTTTTCCGTCCAAACACAGCAAACGCGGCGAATGTGCAGCGATTCATCTGCTGGCGCCTTGTCCAGAAAGGGGTCGCCTTTGATCTGCAGCACTTTGGCGTGCTCGTTGGCAGTGTCAATTAGTCGCTCAACCACTCCTGAGATTGAAATTTTTTTTAGAAACTATGCATTGTTAGATTTTAGAAAGAGGTTTTGTCGTTCCAATTCTCCCTGTTGACTATTGAAATATTTTTTGATTTGACTTAATGATAAAGTTACACATTACGAAAAGCCATTTTTATAACATTTATTAGATAATTTTTAATATACAGGGTGAGCCAAAAAAAGGTTCCAATTCTAAAATGCTCTCACTGGCTTGTGCTGAGGTGTTTCGAGCTGAAAATTGGAACACTATTAGAAAACATTTGGAGGTTTTTCTGACCAAATTTTTGTTACGGTATGTTGTCCCTGTCACTTACTACAGCAGAATATCTGGAAAACATAGAAAATCCACAAATGTTGTAAAATACAAAGGGTGGATTTAGCTGTAACAAAGAGACCTCATAGCTTAAAATTTTTTGAACACGGTTAGAACACTTTGGGAGGTTTTTGTGACTAAATTTTTTTGGCTTACACGTATCAGTTCATTTTTACAGTGTAATTTCCAAAAAATAGCAATTTTTGAAGAAAAACAATGTTTATCCATAATTTCACCGTTTATCTTGCTCGTAAACGGACTTCCGAACTGATGTATCGTCACGCGGGGTCAAATTGAATTTTTTACGAACCACTGTGGAAGAGTTATTCGCATGTTCCCACCAATTGGCAGATCAGACTTGCTGGTATGCCGTCCACTTAATTATTCGCATGTTCCCACCAATTGGCAGATCAGACTTGCTGGTATGCCGTCCACTTAACCATGATGGCAGCAAAGATTGAAAACGGAATTGCATCTTTCATTGCAGAAAACAACTAGTCTGCTATAGTAAACACATCAGAGTGGCAAATTGTGTGAATTAAAAAAGGAAAAAATCAATTTGCCTCTAGAAAGATAAATTCAGATCTGTTCTGAGCAGAACCGCTCACGCACGCTCAGACTCGAAGTGAAACATTAGGGTGGTCAAAGACTGTTCAAGTGCAATTCGGCATTCGGAATTTTCATGCTACTGTATGTGCGTATTGCTTTTTTCGTCTGTTTTGGTGTTGTGAACACTCGGGTTGTCACCAACGTTCATCAATTGATTTTTGTTACAGCTAAATCAACTTCCTGTATTTTACAACATTTGTCGATTTTTCATATTTTCCAGATATTTTGCTGTAGTGAGTGACAGGGGCAACATACCGTGACAAAAATTTGGTCAGAAAAACCTCCAAATGTTTTCTAATAGTGTTTCAATTTTCAGCTCGAAACACCTCAGCACAAGCCAGTGAGAGCATTTTAGAATTGGAACCTTTTTTTGGCTCACCCTGTAGGTTTTGTAAAGCAGGTGCAAAACATGTTCCACAGGCGACAACAATGAACTACCAGTGTGGCACTCATATCATAAGTGAAGTCGAATAAGCACATCCATGTTTCGAAAAAATACCGGGTCGCAAATCGTTCATCGCCTCAGTCAACATCTCCTCAATCTGATCGCTCGCATGCACCACGATCACTTGGTCCGGCCGACGGAATGTAATGCAGAACATCGGAAATTCGCCATCGGCTTTCACGAGACTGCCGGCTTTCTCGAGCACACCTTTCGACACCTCGGAGACCTGATCCTTGACGCTCGACACAAAACCCCAAACGCTGTCCATTTCTAAAGCTGTTCGAAAATCTGTAAAAATGAAGACTCGAAAACGAGTGAATACGTAGTAAAATCAGGGATAGCGGTACACATGAATAAGACCGCAGGGCTGGATTCAGACGTCTGCAATCGACTGATAACGTTGCAATAATTGCTATCGCAGTTATCGTCATGTAGTATCTATAATACAACTAGACTCAAAAGGAGTCAAAAGATGCAAATGTACGGCTTAAAGCCAAGCTAAATGTACACTCGCAAAGAGTTGTGAACGCGCTGCACTTCAAAATTGAGCGAGGCATGTGGCCTCACTTCCTTCCTTAACGGCGGGTCTCGATTTTGCGCCTGAAACGCTGAGAAAATACGTAGAATACGAAAGTCATGCTAAGGGAAATGGTGTTAGAAGGCAAAAAAAACAAGCTTTTGCTTTTCCTAGGGCCATAATTCATCATCTTGCAACAGCGAACAAACGTCCTTGTCTTTTAGTATCAATATTTATTGACAGTTACAAAAAACAGCACCGGCGTGTATTTTGCTGTTATTCACATTTGCGACGATAATTAACAGAGCCAGAGCAAACCGACAGCCTTACAGTTTGCCACTAGCAAAAAATAAAAATAAAAAGAGAGCAGCACATTTATGGCGCTGGTTTCTCGCTTTCGCAATCCGTTAGCATACTAAAAATAACAAAAACAAGCATGCCTCGGTTTTTGGTGCGTCGAGCGCGCATGTATGTACGTTTGTGCCGCTGAAATATCATTGTCTAACCCTAACCTCGGTTCCCAGTTGATGTTCACTAAAACCCTATGAAAGCAACGTGATGTCCCCATGCTCTTGTTCACTTAAAACGTAGCACTGTTTGGCTGCAAGCATAGGATAACATACAGATGTAAGTGTTAGTCTGTCAATAGTACGCAAAAATCGTCGACACCCATGACGCCCGAGTATTCACTTGAAGAAACTAAAAAAATTCAAAGAAAATGCACACAAAATGAACTTGTTCATTGATAGCTTGCCACCGACCGACAAAACCTGCGGTTTCTCTGTTTCAATTCAACATCATATCCATGTTTGGACGATGCTCACAATGTATGGTTATGTCATTCATCTTCTGGGTTTCGCAACAGCTGTACCATGAAATGAGATGTCGTGCGACCCCTAAAGAGGCATAAGTGCAGCTGACAACTGCGGAGAGTTTCGCCTCAACAATGTTTCTGGAGGGAGACTTTACAGCTTCCAGCAGACTGCAGAACTAAACATGAAAACATGATAAAAAAGACTCTGTGTTGAAGAAGCTGGACTTACGCCGATAATAAAAAGCGTAAAACGAACAACGGAGAGCAACAGCAGGCCCAAACCACACTGAAACCATCGGAAAGTCGTCTTCTTCACTTTAGCACCATACCCATCCCGACATAAAACAATTCCCACGTCTGACATTTATATAGTTTCTGCTTTTCTTTGCACCACTAAGGAATCATGCAAATGGAAATGCGTCGTTTCAAAAAAATTCTCCTCTCAGACCGCAGCAAAGCCTAGAAAAGTGTGCACCTAGTATCGCATGTGGAAAACAGCATATGGAATTTTGTGAACCTGCCCTTCACTGAAAATGTACTCGGCTTTTTCAGTCAACAAAACCGTCACATCGGAGCGTACTATTTATTAATTGAGTTTTCGCTTTTGCTCCACTATTTGTAAGAATATATCCTTTTCATATGCGCATATTTCCATCTTTTGTCGAAAAAAAAATAGTTGCGTGTTATTTTGATGATAGTATTTGTTGGTTCAAGCAGCACAAGCACTCACTTTTATATTTTTTTTTGTGAGAAAATAACCAGAAAATATATATCTTGTTTCATATCAGTTCATATCTACAGAAGCAGAACTGAATTTTGAACATGCCATGCAGTTTCCAACTATTCTCTGCATGGCACTTTGCTATTTCCGGGTGCGAAATTGCATATTGGTGTTTCTGCAGCAACTTGCTCAAACGGTTTTCGAACAAACCGTTACGACAAACTTCAAGAACTAGTCGACTTTAGGTCGTTGACTGTAGAGCAGGTAACTGCAAGAAAACAGCAGTAAACTATGCAAATTTGAATCTACTCCAGTTAGTCGCTCAATAAAAACAAAAAAATACAACTGCACACACAAAATTGTTTTAATGCAACTTTAGAACGTACTGAAGCGAGATAGCCGCCGCGCTAAAGTACACTACCTACCAGAAATAACACAAACAAAACTAAAACCGCGTATCTAAAAAACAAACAAACAAAATGGACTGCATTGAACTGTATATCAGATACAGGCCAGCTGTACAGAAAAGGTAGCGGTCGTAAATTTTGAAATCCAAGCCACCGGCAAATTGACGACCGCAACGGGCCCACACCTCACGTACGCTCGTTCGCTACATGACAAAATTGGATTTGCAGATGCCGTCTTCGAGCAAAATAAAGCCAGAGAGACTCATAAATTCTGAGTAATAAATACAGTATGGCCGAATAAATGAGGCAGTCCATCAAGGCGGGATCAGCCGCAGACTAGGAGTCGTCTTTTTCAAAAAAGCCAACATAATTCCCAATCGTGTGTACAAGGGATAAAGAATGAACAGAATAGCGCGGATAATCCATTAGTTTAAAAAAAACGCGTCAAATTTGGCACACTATTCAGTTTCTGAACGTCTTTTTTCTTTCATTCAAAATTCGCGCGCTCCTTGCACCCTGAAAAAAGCTGCCATGTTTAACCGGCCATACCGTACCTTGTCTGGTGCATTTGCAGATGCCTTTTGAGTTTGAGCATACCAACGGGTACAGCGAATTTCAAGTACGACCACACTGATTGGCTGATCAGTATGCAAAACTCGAATGCAGCCAATCAGGCGGAGGCTTTCAGTCCTGCTTGTCATGGGCGTGCGCTACCTGAAATAATGAATCATGGAGAAATTTTTCACTCGTTTGATTGCTTCTATCGTGGCTGCCTTTCGGCTGTACCGGAATGCTGTGTCACTGCTGGAACTAGAGATGTCAAGAAAAAAAAAATTTTCTATTTTTTTTCTTTTTAAAAAAAAAAATTTTTTTTTTAAAATTTTTTTTTTTTTAAAATGAAAGTTGTTCAGAATTTTTCAGGGAGTCCGAATATCACCATCTGAGGAGCCACCGACTTACCATATGACCCCCACTCATATGGGAGGAGGGTGAAAATTTCAGACTTGGTTTCGGCGACCCCATTTTCCCACCGACGACATCACGTCTCGTGTTTTACCTCTCAATTCACCTCAAATAACATGGAAACAAGTTCCACAACAAACCGGTGTGATCATGCTGACGACACGAGGCGAAACAGCAACGAGCAACCAACGAAGTTACGCTTGCAGTGGCAGACAGTGCAATTTCCACCTTTCGAGATCCTGAAAAACGATGCGTAAATGTGAGTTCTCTGCTTCTATCTCACCTTAGCGACATCGGAATTTGTTGAACTAGCCTTTGCGACGCTCAAGTACTTCAATGCGCGAGTCGATCATCACTCACCAAGGCTGAAAACAGTCGATAAATCAATCCAGAATACCACCTGCAGCGTTGAAGACTAAGTGACAAGGTAAAGTCAAAGAAAATTTTTGTTGAACTTTCGAAAAATTATGCCAAAAACGGCATTTTCAGGGCACATTAAAGAAAAAATTTCAAAAATTTTTAATAAAAAAAATAAAAAAAAAATGCTCATTTTTTTTTACTTTTTTTTTTTAAAAAAAAATTAAAAAAAAAATTTTTT
Source organism: Theristus sp. LFF4_11 (assembly GCA_030248135.1). NCBI lineage: Eukaryota > Metazoa > Nematoda > Chromadorea > Monhysterida > Xyalidae > Theristus > Theristus sp. LFF4_11. Next base: position 17,076 of record JASANC010001907.1, read on the forward strand.
TTTTGACCCTTACATCTCTAGCTGGAACCCATCATAACTGCGTTATAATATGCTCAATCTAAAGCTCAAAATCGACAGTGCGGCATGTTTGCATCACGTTGGTACACGACCGATCAATTAAGCGAATTCAAGCAGTCAATCACCAAATCGTGACCATGATGAACGTGACAAAACATCACGTTTCATTCAGAATTGATCGAGCCGTGGCATTATCACGATGAGGTCTGGAGCTGCACTTTAGAGATCAATCGGCAAAGAGACCAAGACGATCATGATTCCAAGACAGGCCTCATAGTCATTTGTTTCCTGCTGACCACCATGAGATTTCAAACAAGTGACTGACTGCATTGAAAAAAATGGTTAGGTGCATCGACGACATACAGAAGCAGATAGCTTGGCGAAAAGCAATTCCAAAAAGGAAGAAAATCAGAAAGCAAAAAGTACCGAAAAATTCAGAAGCACAAGCTCAATAGCAAGCGATACATTACCAACGGAAGCATAACACTCAGCAACAACCGGTTAAATTTATTGCAAGACTTTTTATTGCACAAACACAATGACGGTGACAAAAAAAATACAAAAAATCAAACAATCATGAGGCATCACCGAATAAAATAAAAAAAGTAAACCGGCACATAGAAAACTTGAATGATACGATGGTGGACACCCGTGAATAGAACTGATTTCTCGTTGCGGCGAGGGATTATAAACTGTAATTCGATAATTGAAACTGAACTGGCAAACCCCATCTGCCACCAACAAGCAAAATTATGATGTCAGACGAGCAAGCTGGTAAGTAAAGCAAACATCAATTTGATCGAACATTGTTGCATTCATGTAAATAATTTCAATAATCAAGTAATAAAGTAATAATAATTATTGCCAGGCAGGATAAATTTCAATATTAGCATAAGAATACCACTATCACAAAGAAAAACAGAATAACCTACAATTTCACCTACAACTGAATCGATCGTGTATAATCGTACTCAATAGTGGGGATAACCGCTTGAACGAACTTCAAGAAAATCAATAAATACTGATGGACGCCAAGTTCTCGACCACTTTCCGCCAACTGTTCAATCAAACGCTTCATCACTTCGGCGTGCCTAAAAATAATGTAGCGGTTAAGATTTAGGTTGTTGAAAAAATAGGACTTACGAATTGGATGAACTGAAATACAATTTGTTAATGCTCAAAAAATACATAACGAGCCAATACAACTAACTGCTGAACTTTTAATCACGCTTGGCTTGAATTGAATATGCACATTGATTCAGACTCAACAAATGATTTGACTCGAACATAAGATAAAATTTGAAGTTCAATCGAACATCTGCTTTCGTCACCCTTCTCTTGCCAGATCTGACCTTAACAATGGGCGAATGCTATGATTGACTGAACTGAAGTTAGTTATTCAAAAGAGCTCATTAACTCCCGCTTCCGATACCCGGTTCAAATCGTGAACACCGAATTTTCACGAAAAAATCCTCTTGAAGAAACGCCAAGAAAGCGAGCAAACCTGCACGGATGCACGGAGGCCATCGGGGGACCCGGCAAGTGGGGGTGCGACTCCATGGTGATCGTTTTGTTGGCGTGGTCTGCGGAGAAATCTTCGTACATTTGCTCCACCGTCAACGGACGGCGACTCTGAAAATGTGACCGAAGCTCTGAACAACCAAAAAAATCCATCCAAAATTGTTCACATTGCTACATACGCGAACAAACAAACACAGCAGCTGCGTCAGTAGTAGGGTTGCCACGAGACATGTCTCGTCTCGTCATTTGTCTCGCTCGGACCCATTTTTGCTGTATCGTGTATCGTCTCGTCTCGCCAAATTCTCAAAATAGGCGTATCGTGTATCGTCTCGTACAATGACTTTGCGTATCGTGTATCGTCTCGTCTCGTGACTTTGCGTATCGTGTATCGTCTCGTCTCGCCAAATTCCTGTCTCGCGGCAACGGCATGTCGTGTGAAAATGTTCATCTTTCTGTGTGTTACCTACCATTGAGCAAAAGGAAATGGTTGTCATTCTGGTCAGAAACATAGAAATTCCGAGACGACTAGATACGAAAAATTTTATTGTTTTTTTGGATTTTCTCATGGCACTCAGTCATCTGCAGAAGCCAGCGATTTGGTCGGCAATTGCCAAAATTATCATTGACTGCATCTTCATATTTGCGAGCGGTGCGTTGGTTGGAGTGCAGCCGACAATTTCGGCTTTCGTCGAAATGATCGTGATTTTCTTGGACTTCATGATAGCTTTCGTGGCTGCGTTCGCCTTCATGGACGTGTTTGACGAACTGAACGCGGCGGGAGCAGACGCATAGTTTTGATTTGATTGTTGTTGCTGTTGTTTCTGTTTCCGTGAGTTTTTCTGGTTTTTCTCCTGTGTGAGTTTTTGTTGTTGTTTTTTTTTGCTTTCGCGTGTCTTTTTGTGTGTGGCAATCAATTGCGGAGTAAATAAATGTGTGCGCTTTGATACCTCAGGCATTATTTCCAAAAAAATTCACAAATTACTTGTCTCGTCTCGTACCGTCTCTTTATTTGTCTCGCTCGGACCAATTTTTGCTGTCTCGTGTATCGTCTCGTCTCGTGACCCTGCGTATCGTGTATCGTCTCGTCTCGTGACCTTGCGTATCGTCTCGTATCGTCAAAAATCCAAAAATGCTGTATCGTGTATCGGCTCGTACAATGACTTTGCGTATCGCGTATCGTCTCGTCTCGCCAAATTCCTGTCTCGCGGCAACCCTAGTCAGTAGCACGTTTGTGTCATAATGTGCAACAAAGTGTACGGATCTTTGAATCAGGCAGTCAATTCGCGTTCCTTAACTCTTATCTCTTAAAAAATCCTCCTAATCTCATTCTGAAAACAGCGCACTTCGCTATTATACCACCGTAAATGTTGCACCGTTACACAAAGAAACACGCACGCACACGCACGCACGCTGCTGTGATATCAGATGTATTCGCGCGCGTTTGTGACTGTGAAACGCCAACACAATACGCGAAACGAATTGTTCTCTGGCAAACTACACTGTTCCTTAAACGACGATCAACGTATGCAAGCTGCAGCCATCACACCTCACCTCATCATAGCCAACGAGCCATAACCGCGGCACTTGATAATATTTGTCGTAGGTGATGTTGAGATCGTACGTTCGCGGGCAGACGCGACTCGCGTGCGAGCTCGCCGATTTGCCCGCGTGCGCTGTTTTTGACAATTTTGCGGTGTCCAGCGTGTTCTGCGATGGAAGTTGGTGGAAATGATTTTGGGCAAAAAAGAAGGTCGTTGAAGAGGCCTCCCGGTTAGACGCACCGAGTCTCTCGGCTTCCACCGTATTCGAGCTTGACACGCTTTTGGTGAGAACAAGACGGCAGCACTGCAGGATCGTTTGCGAATGATCTTTGTTAGGGGTAGATCCGAGATCCAAAATTTCCTCATTCTACTGTGTCCGGATTAGGATACCGCTTTTTCGTTTCCACAAGATATAAACCAACCAAAAGCTGAGCTCCCAAAACATTATCCCATTGTACCTATAGCTCCACCTAAGAATGACCATGAGTTGATAGGTCGACCAACCCCCTAACAAAAAACCTTGGCCCGACTCGACCAACCGGATCGTCGTCTTCCAGTTGTCCGGACTCAACAAAATCATCCATATCCATGGCCGGCTCACTGCCGTCGTTGCTTTCAGCCTCGCCCGCGGCCACGCCCACCTCGGTGGCGCCAGTTTGCGCTGCTGACCCTTGTAACGTTTGTTGTTGTTGAAAGTGCGATGTTGGTGACGACGAAGATTCACTGTTCAAGCTCATTTCCGCGACCGCCGAATCGAGTTGGACGGAGGCTGAAAATTTGAAAAATTAACCGGAGCGGGAAATTTGGGAGGTGGAACTTGGGATCTCGTGTTTTTTGTTTCCGTTGGGAGCAGGTAAAAATAAGTGCGACAAATCTTGAAAAAATGAACATGTTCTCAAACTGACAGAAAAGTCAGAAATTGACCTACAAACAACAGCTCAATGTCAAATGAACCAATTTGTATGGTGGTTCTCTGCATTTCGGCCTGGCCAACATCATACGCAGAAGAGGGGTGACCTCATCAGTGATGTGCCCCTCTTGAACCGCTTGTATCGTAAAACTTGAGTTTTAGGCTCAGTAAAAAATCAGACGCATTTTCCTGATTCGGCCGGTGTATGATGATTTTCTTTCAAACACATTCCAACAAAAAACAAAACACAGCCCACGAACGCGCATAATGATGCGTGTCAACCCAGCCGCCCTCGAAATCGCCGTCGCCATTGTCCAAAACTCGCTCCTGCTCCGGATCGTACTCCATATCACGACAACGGCGATGGCAAGGCACTGCAAAAAAAGACTGGTCACTGTCGTTTTTTGAATCCTTTAACGACTGTGTCCGTGAGGAAAAGTCACCTCACCGCAGCTCACCATTTTTTGTCACCAAGAATTGTTTCTCGGCTGGAAGATAATCGCGATTTTTCGACGGTTCACTTCCGCTCGCCCAGCGCCAAGTTGGACAGCTGTAGACGAGATGGTCACCAGCGGCCACGAACTGAAAATCAATGATGATGACAGTGTTGGCATTGCATACAATCCAGCTGTGAGGTAAAGCACACAATCAATCTCGCATTTGAATCTGGCATGCTGTGATTTTACTGTAGCGTTTTTCCGCAAATGCGTTCATGGTTTTAGCAATCAACTGTCGCCACACCCAGGCCACTTGAAATAGGAAAAAATCCTCTTAAAAATCAAGCGATCCATTGGCTAAACCAATCTAAATAAACATGCACGCCTGACATGAACAGGTTCACTTGAAAAAAACATCTTTCCAAAATCGCACGCACCTCGTTCGGCGTCAACACGCCCGTTTCACGGAACTTCGATTCCTGAAAAAAACGAAGGTAAAAGCAAATGAAAACGAAACTTTGTCGTAACCTCAAAATCCTTTTCTTAAATTAAGAACGTACTTGAAATTAAAAAGGTCACACGCAATGGCTGGAATGGTTTTCAAACAATGGATCAACTCAACACAATGCCAAGGCCAACTGTTTTTAACAGAAAAGGAGGGACACGTCGTCGTGCGTGGACTCACTCGTACGTGCTTACTGTTCCCAAACGCATCACTTCAAAGCTCAGACTTAAGTGAGTCAGTGAGTATCTGTCTGTCCAACGTAACTTTGGAACGTGGTTTACTCACCTTCAGCACCGGTGTAAAAGATTCAGCGACGCCCAACGCTGCACTTTTCAAGGTGTTCACGAAATGTGACATGTTTATTGAATATTGACACTGCGCACCGCAGCGTTCTGTGTAGGGTTGTTAAACAAAAATGAATTTTTTTTTAAAAAAGTGATTAAAAAAAAACAAAAATGCCGATTTTTTTTAAAAAAAAAATTCGAAAAATTTTCCTCTAATATGATCTGAAAACCTCAATTTTGGCACAATTTTTCGAAAGTTCAACAAAAATTTTCTTTGATTATACCTCGTAAAACCTGTAGCAGTAGATTTTGTGTCGTTTTACCGACTGATTTTAGGCTTCGACAACATCTGCGATGAAGTTTTTGAGCGTCCCAAAGCTTAGCCTACCATTTCCGATGCAGATAAGGTGACGATTCGCCTCGCAGAGCGTCCGATTGTGCTCGCTGCTCCGTTTGCAAGCGCTACGTTGTCTGGTTGCTGCTTCGTGTCGTGTCGTCGCGACTAGGGTTGTTAAAAAAAACAAAAATCGTCATTTTTGTTTTTTTAAAAAAAATTTTTTTTTTTTTTTTAAAAATTTCAAAAATCAAAGTTGTGCTAAATCAATCAGGGAGTCTGAAGAACCACATATGATATGCAAGCGCCTCCCGAATGACTCCCGTATGGCGGAACTTTGCAGATTTTGTTTTGGTGACCTCAATTACCCCTTTTCCAAACCGTCACCATGCCTCTTCTTGTGTTTTGACCTCCAAAACGTCACTAATTGTCCCCAGCTAAGCTAATGCTAAAGTGAAGACAAACATACCGCCTTGAAATTCGATCAATTCTTCTGATGGTGTCGCGACGACACGACACGAAGCAGCAACCAGACAACGTAGCGCTTGCAAACGGAGCAGCGAGCACAATCGGACGCTCTGCGAGGCGAATCGTCACCTTATCTGCATCGGAAATGGTAGGCTAAGCTTTGGGACGCTCAAAAACTTCATCGCAGATGTTGTCGAAGCCTAAAATCAGTCGGTAAAACGGCCCAAAATCGACTGCTAAAGGTTTTACGAGGTATAATCAAAGAAAATTTTTGTTGAACTTTCGAAAAATTGTGCCAAAATTGAGGTTTTCAGAGCATATTAGAGGAAAATTTTCGAATTTAAAAAAAAAAAATCGGCATTTTTGTTTTTTTTTTAATCACTTTTTTTTAAAAAAAAAAAATTTCATTTTTGTTTAACAACCCTAGTCGCGACACCATCAGAAGAATTGATCGAATTTCAAGGCGGTATGTTTGTCTTCACTTTAGCATTAGCTTAGCTGGGGACAATTTGTGACGTTTTGGAGGTCAAAACACAAGAAGAGGCATGGTGACGGTTTGGAAAAGGGGTAATTGAGGTCACCAAAACAAAATCTGCAAAGTTCCGCCATACGGGAGTCATTCGGGAGGCGCTTGCATATCATATGTGGTTCTTCGGACTCCCTGATTGATTTGGCACAACTTTGATTTTTGAAATTTAAAAAAAAAATTTTTTTTTTTAAACAAAAATGACGATTTTTGTTTTTTTAACAACCCTAGTTCTGTGTCCGCGCTTGCGACTGGCACAGCTGAGGAGGATAAGAAAGAACTGAAGAAAGTAAATATTTATAAAAAAGGAGCGCAGCGCAATGCGACTTATTGCGACTAGGGTTGTCAGTAGCGAAAGTGCGTGGGGGTGGGGGGGGGGGGGTAGGGTTAGGGGGAAAAAAATCCGGATTTTTTTTTAAATTAAAAAAAAATTTTAAAAAAAAAATTTTTTTTTTTTACAAGTTAGGTTTGTTCGAAGCGTCTCGTCGAGCTGAGTTCATCTAGACTATTTTCAGAACGATCCGGAAAACTATAAGAGCGAAAATCGTGTTTTATTGAAATTATGTCCATTTCATAGAGGGAAAGTTGCATTTTCAACAGTAAAACAGGACAATTTTCGACGTGTACTTGAATATTGAACCGTTCTTAGTTGTTCCTCTTTAGAAAATTACCAAAATTTGACTGTGTTCAAAAATTCCTGTTTGCTGTAGCTAAGTCGGCAACCCCTGTCGACCCGGTCGCCCACCCCCCCCAAGACACTTACTTTCAGGTTCAACCAGCTATGCTATCTGCCACATGGCGAGAGCCCACTCTTCAAATCATCGTATCGAAAACACGTACCATGATTTCGCGATCACGTTGCGGGCAACTGACAGACGCAAGTTTAACACGTTAGTTTAGCTCAGCACGCAAGTTTTAACATTTGGCCATGTTATCGGGTATCTGAAAAACGGTCGTGTGATGTGGTATTAACCAACATCTCCGCTCCAATTGTTTAACAATATATCGCACAACTCCATTGTAGACCTATAACATACGCCAATCAACAAAATATCATGTTCATCTCATGGCCTACCGACTGAAAAAACATGTTCTAAGTTGCAAGAAAACGATTTCTGAAACGATATTTCAATTCAGTTAAGTCATTTCAACGCTAAAAATTGACTCTAGAAGCAGTACCGTGGGCCCAAAAAATTTTCGAGGGGGGGGGGTGTGGCCCCGGGGGGGGGGTGCCGACCAAAAAGTGAGGGGGGGGGGGGCCAACCGATGGTAACGTGGGCCCCCCCCCCGGGGGGTCCCAGCCCATGGGGGGGGCATTTTTTCAAAATTTTCTGTGGGGGGGTCCACCCCCCCCCCCCCCCCCCCCCCCCATAAATTTTTTAGCTCAAATTTGAAAGGAAAAACGCTAAATTTTGCTGCAAAATCTTTGAAATTACAATGAAGATGGTCAAGTTATCATATATTCAGCTTATATTATGGACTTTATAGACAAAAAATCATGATTTTCGAAAAAAAAATTTGGGTGTGCAGAAAATTTTGGGGGGGGGGTGTCCGCCAGACAAAATTTCCTGGGGGGGGGGGGGGGGGGTGTCGGCCAAATTGTCGGGGGGGGGGCACGATGGGGGGGGGGGGGTGCCCTGTTTTAGGGGGGGGTGCCACGGGGCCCCCCCCCCACCCCCCCCACCCGACGGTCTCGGGTGCTCTGGGGGGGGTGTACCCCCCCCACCCCCCCCCCCCCCGCCCACGGTACTGTCTAGAAGTCATCCAAATCGAAAAACATGGAGTACGTCGGTCAAAATGACCAAATAATGACATGTACCTAAGCACACAAAGAAGTTGGGAAGAAAATTTGGTTTGAACTTTCAAAAAATTATGCCATAAATCGAATTTTCAGAGCAAAGTAGAAGAAAAATTTTTCAAATTTTTTTTTAAGTTTGAAAAAAAAATCCAAATTTAAAAAAAAACGAAAAAAAAAATAAAAAATAATTTTTTTTTCAAAGCCCCTAACCCTAGGTATGGTGCCGGGGGGGGGGGGGGCCGACCAAAAAGGGAGGGGGGGGTCCAACCTATGGTAACGTGGGACCCCCCCATGGGGGTCCCATGGGGTAGTGCATTTTTTCAAAATTTTCTGTGGGGGGTCCACCCCCCCCCCCCCATGATAATTTTTCGCTTAAATTTTGAAGGAAAAACGCTAAATTTTGCTGCAAAATCGTTGAAATTACAATGAAGATGGTCAAGTTATCATATACCGTATTACCTCTAATAAACCCCCATGGGGGTTTATTTCTTCAGCGACTTCTGGGGGTGGGGGTTTATTTTTGGGGGGGGCTTTATTTTGGGGGGGGGGGTTTAATAGAGGTAATACGGTATTCAGCTTATATTATGGACTTTATAGACAAAAAATCATGATTTTCGAAAAAATTATTAGGGTGTACGGAAAATTTTTTTGGGGGGGGGTCTCCGCCAGACAAAATTTCATGGGGGTGTGGGGGGGGTGTCGGCCAAATTTTCGAGAGGGGGGGTCCGATGGGGGGGGGTGCCCGGTTTTAGGGGGGGTGGCACGGTGCCCCCCACCCCCCCCCCACCCCACGGGCACAGGTGCTCTGGGGGGGTGTACCCCCCCACCCCCCCCCCTCGCCCACGGTACTGGGGGGGGGGGTGTTTGCCTAATTTTAGAGGGGGGGGTCAGGTGCCTTCTAGGTGAAGGGGGGTGCACGGGCAGCAAATTTTCCTGAGGGGGGGGTGCACTGGCAGAAAAATTTTGTGAGGGGGGGGGTGCACGGGATCGCACGGGTAATACCAAATTTTTGCCTTAGAAAAACACAGAAATTCTTGTAAAATACAGAATATTTTGTGCAAACAAGCTGCTTGTTTGGTTAGAAACAACAAAATATATGCAGGGACAGACAAAAACGTCAAGAAAAATGCAAAAATTACGGTATTTTTGGAAAAAATTGAGAAGAGATTGACCACCGTGAGGGGGGGGGGGGTGCGATCCCGTGTTTTCTCGCGGAGGGGGGTGGGGGGAGTCTAGTACCCGTGTCGAGGTAAAGGGGGGGAGGGGGGTACACGGGTACCTGCCCGTCCCCGAGCAGGCCTTTCGGCTGAGGGGGAGGTGGACCCCCCCCACCCCCCCGCACTTTCGCTACTGCAAACAAGCAACTCACCGGTGTGATGGAACTGACGACGACTGACGACACGAGTCGATCATGTCTCACCAAGGCTAAAAAAAGTCGATAAATCAATCCAGAATACCACCTGCAGAGCAGTACCGTGCAGTAGCGAAAGTGCGGGGGGTGGGGGGGGGGTCCACCCCCCCCCCCGCAGCCGAAAATCCTGCCCGTGCACGGGCAGATACTCGACACGGGTACTGGACTCCCCCCACCCCCCTCCGCGACATAGTTGTTCTAGGGGGGGGGGGGCGGCCCTAAAGATGTCAAGAAAAAAAATTTTTTCTATTTTTTTTTTTTTTTAAAGATTTTTTAATTTTTTTTATGAAAGTTGTTCAGAATTTTTCAGGGAGTCCGAATATCACCATCTGAGGAGCCACCGACTTACCATATGACCCCCACTCATGTGGGAGGAGGGTGAAAATTTCAGACTTGGTTTCGGCGACCCCATTTTCCCACCGACAACATCACGTCTCGTGTTTTGCCTCTCAATTCACCTTTTCATTTTGAATTGAATTGAATTTCAATTTCACCAATTCAAGTTTTTACCCATAAACTTGAGACATCCAATCTCGCTCTTCTCACAATTCTCGTATAATCCAACAATGTGGCCGTTCAATGGGCAGTTCACGTCGCCGCACTACACACCGGCGTACCCATTCGCGTACCCTGCTGTGATGCCGCAACCTCAGCAGCAGCAACAGGCGGTTCCACAACAGCCGCAGATCATCTACGTGCAGTCACCACCTCAACCACCACCTCAACCACCGCAACCGATCCAGCAATCACAGCAGCCAGCCACACAGGGCTACAACGGCGGAGGCCGCGGCCGATTCCAGGGAAATTTTTATCGACGCAACAGCAACTTCCGGGGCGGCAACAGTCGCGGCGGCACCGGCGGCGGCGTTCATTCGCGGGGCGGCGCCCAACCTCGCGGCATCTGGTCGCTTCGTCGTACGTCGTACGGCGGTGTTCATAAACGAGGTGGCAGCGCTCATCGTGGTCCACAGGCGCACCGTGGTGGCAGCAACAACACCGCAGCTGGCACTCAGCCGTCAGGTCGGTTATTTGGAGGTGGTATTCAGAAGGTTCCTTTTTCGGAAAAAGCCCTGCTTACGGGCGAAGGTGTCACAATTCTAGTACCATTTGCCAAAGAGATTGAGTGTCCGGTCCCTGACTGTGATAGGCGCTATTGCATCATGCCAAACTATGAGCACAAGATCAGCATTGACACACATCTGATCCGTGAACACAATTTTGACCCACAAAATGCCAAGTACAAACTCCGCTGTCGCTTTTGCTCTTTCGCTCCAAACACCAGATGTAGGATCAAGAGTCTCATCTCGCATTCACATTCACACGTTTTCGAACTTGAAACGCTTCCAAGCGACAATCACATGCGGTATCAGTGTCCCTCCTGCTCCATTTACTTTCCAACATCGATCGCTCTCACAAGCCATCTCCGACAATCAAAATGTAAGAGGCAACACCCAACAGAGGCCTCCGTGGCCACAAGTGACAACCAGGCTGCCTCCGCGGCAACCACAAACTGTACAAGTGACACCAAGGCTGCCTCCGTGGCAGCCACTAACAGACCAAACGGCAACAAGGTCGCCTCCGTGGCAACCACAAACCGTCCAAGTGTCACCAAGGCCGCCTCCGTGGCAGCCACTAACAGACTAAATGACAGCAAGGTCGCCTCCGTGGCAACCACAAACCGTCAAAATGACATCAAGGTTGCCTCCGTGGCAACCAAAAACCGTCCAAGTGACACCAAGGCTGCCTCCGTGGCAACCAAAAACCGTCCAAGTAACACCAAGGATGCCTCTGTGGCGCCTACAAACACATCAAGTGGCACAACGGCTGTCCCTGTGGCAAACTTCGAATCTGCAAAAGACACACGGGCAACCCTTTCTGAGGAGGCTCCGAGTCTCGAAGGTGCGCTGCATAACAACAACAGCCACCCGCCTGACCACATCCCGACTTCGCCTGATGCAAATCGGTTCCGAAGCCGGCTAGAAACTGTGCCAGAACTGTCAGACCACAAAATCTCGACCTCAACAAAATCCCACTGTAAACTGCAACCACAAAAAACAACAGGCGCACAGCTAAAACGCTACAGCTCTGCCCAAACCATTCCTCTAGGTGTGGTCACGCGCTCCCGCGCGAGATCCAGCAGTACATCCAACACAAACGACCAAACACGACAAACCAACAGCACTGCAGCACCATCATTCTCTGCACACCAGACATCAATAGCTAGCAGCAAATGCCAAGCTCCCAACACCTCAAGTTGTCCAACGCAGTGGTGCAACCGGCACCCAAAACAATGGTCAGACACCGAACTAAACCGGGCCCTCCGGTCAGCAATCCACAACAGTCGAGACAGCATAGCGGTTGATGCACTAGTTTGGCAAACAGGCAATCAGGAGCCCTCCTGCAATTTCCAAGAGTGGCGCAGTATTCCAATCTGGCCGGAAGAACGAAACGCCTGGTCAACAGCTTACATTCCAGTCTTCTACAACAGCCACTGGGCGCTTGCAGTTCTCTCGGTTGCTTCGAACGTTCTACACTACTACGATAGTAGCGCACGTACAATGCCACCTAAAAGCGTTCTCAAAGATCTGCTTGCCATTTGCTCCAATCTGACTAAATCCAACAAAAAGCCGAGGGTCGTTGAATGCCCTGAGAACTATTTCAAACAAACTGATGCTGTCAACTGCGGTCCGGCCGCAGCTCTGACTGCTTCAAGAGCTGTCATGCAGGAGCAACTCGTATTCGGTGTTGATGCGGTAGTCAATCACCGCCGACTGCTTGAAGCGGAGTTCGCAACTGACGGACTCGCTAGACTAGAAGAAATGGCCTTCCAATCAGCCATCAAGACCATCGAAGCCTCCCAGAACAAAGTTAAACAGCCAAAATCTAAAAGTCACAACAACAGCCACGTCAAACCAACCGTTAGCACAACAAAAACTGACCGTACCGGCCCTGTGCCGACTAAACACTCAGACTGGCTAAACAAACTTGAACAATGGAGTGAAAACGCTGATTGGAGCTCTTTTGAGAACATCTGTCACGAACTAACAGAATCGCTAGCCTCTAAAACCAACCAAACAGGTCAGCCAAAAGCCCCACTGCGACATGCAAATGACAAATCTACCCAGACGGTTCGGCCGAACTTCAAACCGGCTGATCCAACAAAAGCAAAACAATCTGCAAAAAGCTATCTGCAAAAACTGTACAACCGAAACAAAAAGAAGGCATTCAAGAAAGTGTTAGGCAACAGCGCTGTTCAATGCACACTTGACCCGGACGCGGTGGCATCCTACTTCAAGAAAGAAATGGGCCCACGCGCTATTGACTACCACGCTCTAGACAACTGTGCCACAATAACCAAGTCACTGTCAGACGAAGAGAAGAACCGCATCGCCGCCGAAATCACTCCGGCGGAGGTCGGACGCGTTCTTCGTCGCATGCCGAACAGCGCGCCGGGAGCTGACGGAGTGTCCTACGCGGACCTCAAGAAGCTACCGGGATGCGAAGTGATCTTAGCCCGCATCTATCAGATCTGCCAAGCCAACAAAAAAGTTCCATCAGCCTGGAAAACAGCTAACACCATCCTGATCCATAAAAAAGGCGACCAGGGCGACGTGCGCAATTTCCGGCCTATTGCTATCATGAGCACCATTTATAAACTGTACACGGCCATCCTTGCCAATCGAGTCGGTCGTCTTTCGGTCGAAAAGAAGCTCTCTGACAGCAGCAACCTGCTTCTGAGTCACGAACAGAGTGGTTTCGAGGCCTTCGAGGGCACTATTGAGAACGTCTTCCTCTTGGACAACATCATCACCCATGCCAGAAACGACGTGAACGAACTACACGTCGCCTGGCTGGACTTACGAAACGCATTTGGCTCAGTGCCCCACCCGCTGATCTTCTACATGCTTGATAAACTAGGCTTCCCGTCGGAGTTTCTTGAAATCGTGGCAGACATCTACAACGAGGCCTCAACAACGTTCCAGTGCGGCGACTGCATCACTGAAGCGGTGCCAATTGAATCGGGCGTCAAACAGGGAGATCCACTAAGCCCTCTGCTGTTCAACATCTCTCTTGAATTTCTGATCCGGACGATCAAATCAAATTTCCCGACAGCGGGCTACACACTCGGACCCTCAACGCACAACGTGTTAGCATACGCCGATGATTTAGCTGTCATAACCACGAATCCAGGTGACCTAGAACAGCTCCTTGCACTAGTTTCCTCAGTCGCCTCTGACATGGGTCTCGCATTCAATGCAGCGAAATGCGGCACCCTATCGGCACTCGGCTCCAGAGCTCTCAACTGTCAATTCGAGATTCAAGGTGGGAAAATACCAGCACTAGACCAAGGGGAAGCGTACACTTATCTCGGTACCTACCTTGGCATAGCAAACGACCAAACACCAAACGAAATGTTCACGGACATCATCTCAGACCTTGACAAAATTAGTAAGTGCGACCTAGCCCCATGGCAGAAGCTGGACGCAATCCGAGTTTTCCTGCAGCCTAGACTCAGCTACACTGCCAGAACTTCTGACATCTCAGTTACCGCTCTCAATCACCTGGACAAAGTCCTAAAGGACGTCTGCAGAGAGGTAACCAATCTCCCATTCAATTCAACCCCCCACTACATTTTCTCTGACCATCGTAACGGCGGTCTCGGAATGCTCTCATTCGCGGACGCCTACGCAATCCAAACTGTGGCACATGTGTTCCGCCTTCTCAGCTCCAAGAACAGTCGCACTAGGTCCACGGCATGGTTCCTTCTGCGCCACGAAGTTGCACGGTGGATCCGCGGCGACCCGACTGATGAACAAATCGGCGAATTCTGCAATGCCAAAACAGACGGGGCATTTCACAGAGCGCTGGCCGCCAGCGGCGGAGGCGCAAAAAACGTGTTCAAGCGCTTCCGAAAAGCTGTCCGAACGTTGCAAAAGCTATTTCACATTGAATTCCAAGTCAACGGCGACAACCTCTCAGTTACACTGGACCACCCACGGTTCGGCTATGTAACGGCCACCGACAATCAGCGCAAATGCGTCTACCGCTGGCTGCGTGAATGCGTGACCAACTACCACTTCACGGCTCTGCAGAAGCTGCCAAGCCAAGGGAAAATTGCGCGCGGGGCAGTCAACCAAATAGAAAACAATCGGTTCACCGCTGACGGCAAGTTCATCAGCTTTGCCGGCTACAAATTCATCCACAGCGCTAGGCTAAACCTCCTGTCCACAAAATGTAACACTCTGACACGTGGACCTGACGCTAAGAACAGAGACAGTGCCTGTCGCCGCTGCGGCGACAAGTACGAAACACTTCAGCACATATTAAACCACTGTAAATATCAGCTAGGTGCAGCCGTCACTGCAAGACATGACGACATCCAGAATCGCGTTGTCTCAGCAATCAAACTCAACAACCCCACATTCGAAGTCTCAGTAAACAAGCAATGCAAAATAGCCAATCGCAGTCTCCGCCCTGACATCGTAGTGAAAAACCCCGCTACTGATGAGGTCTGGATCCTTGACGTTACCTGCCCATTTGAGTACAAAGCACACAATGAATCCAACTGGCACACGGTGGCACGGCAACACAAGATCACAAAATACCTCATAGAGGCCAACGCGTTTGAACGTAGGGGCTACAAGGTCTATCTTGATGCAATAGTGGTAGGTAGCTTGGGCACATGGGACCCCCTGAACAATGATGCTCTCCGCACCCTAAATATCCCCCAAAAACAGATCTCAAAACTGATCCGGTTTATTGTCATGGACACAATTGAGCACTCAAAGTCCATCTATTGGAGACACGTCCTGGGGGACAAATACCTAAACTTCATTCCAGGCTCGGCCCAGACCCGTCTGGGGCGACTGACTCCGCCAATTGCTGTCCTGGGCGACAGTAACGCGTCTCGCGTTCACCGCATCGTCGATATCGACAAGACCAAAGTGTCGGTCCACGATCGCAGAGGCGCGCTGTCAACGACGCTGCTGGCTGCTGTGAAGGACATGAACGGTCCGATTGCAAGCAGCGCAGTCGTCATCGTGGGCGGCATCAACGACGTCAACCGTGGAAAATCGCAAGGAAAGGAAGAAGAGATCGCCGAATATCTCGTTGCTGCAGCGCGACAGGCTCGAGACATCAGTCCTGGCGTGAAGGCCTTCATCGTCAGCCTCCGCTCTCGGGAGCCCGGTGACTCTGCGGCACTCATCAACCAAGCGATGACTTCGCTCATGGATGAGTGGGAGTCCGAGAACATCGAAATCATCAAAGTCAACTACAACGCGAACGGGGCACTTGAGACCGATGACGTGCATTTGACGCCCCTCGCAATGAGCGACGTGCTTCTCCAAGTCGCTGACAAAGTCAAAGTAGACATTCGAGCGCCGAACATTCCCGACAAATGACTTTTCTTGTCGTCTGACGCATGTGTGTGATTTACATTGTGTTGGTTTGCATTACATTTTGCAGTTGAATATTTATCTGTGCATTATCGGTGACCCATTCCAGTGATTTGATTGACTTATTGAGTTCGTGTCATATTCCTTTTGCATTTTTCTTGCTCGACCGTTGTTTTATCCAAATGGTTTGATTGAGTTAGTTCACATTCATTCTTTCTCTTGATTGTGGTGTGATATACTTTTTGAATTCGGGTGGTTTTCTGATGATATTACGGATTCCTGCAGTATCTTTACTGTCCAATGCTACGTTCGGCCGGTTCAAACGACTGTTTTTTTTGTATTTGTATCGCCATGCTTTACTTGTATTTTCACGTTTGATTGATTTGAAATTCACTTTTTGAACTTGTTTAGCTTTCTTGATATAATTTGCGTTTCAATGGCAAAAATTCTTGCGTTCCGTTCATCATAATCGATATCGGTTCATCTCAAGAAATAACGCTCAATTGGTCTTCCCAAAACAACCACTAAACCCTTTTAAAACAGCGTCTCCAAACTCCCTCTAAGCATCTCAACGGCAACGGGCGTCTGCTACAGCTCACGACATCCGCGACGGCTCCGCATCATACAGAACACAGCAGCTGATCAACGATTGTCCTCTGGGCCTCAGGACCCCTTGCACATTGCCTCACCTCTCACCCATAGATGCCACTGAACCGGTCAGTTTTCTTTTCGTAACACTTCAGCTTTGGTCACCACCAAAAACTTCGAAAACTACGGGGCGACAATCGCCCAAAATCTTCGTAACTCTTTGTTCTTTGCTTTCGGTGCCTCTTGTCTCTGCAGCCAAGAAAACAACCAATGGCGCATGCACTGGGGACGACAACCACATGTACACAGAGGTCTATCCGGCGCTGCGACCACAGATTGGCTGATATGAAGAAAGAAAAATGCACCGATAAACCAAGAAGATTGAAGGCTGTATTCCTGATCATTATGCAAACCGAAAACAACCTTCATTGTATCTTCTTTTCGCATTTTGTGTGCGTGATAACCATAGCCTTATTTGTTATGGCTTTATATTGCATCCATCAACCATTTTCAATGCTGATCTGAATAAACGCAAAAATAACACGGAAACAAGTTCAACAACAAACCGGTGTGATCATGCTGACGACACGAGGCGAAACAGCAACGAGCAACCAACGAAGTTACGCTTGCAGTGGCAGACAGTGCAATTTCGACCTTTCGAGATCCTGAAAAACGATGCGTAAATAAATGTGAGTTCTCTGCTTCTATCTCACCTTAGCGACATCGGAATTTGTTGAACTAGCCTTTGCGACGCTCAAGTACTTCAATGCGCGAGTCGATCATCACTCACCAAGGCTGAAAACAGTCGATAAATCAATCCAGAATACCACCTGCACAGTACCGTGGGCCCAAAACAATTTTCGAAGGGGGTGGGGGGTATGGTGCCGTGGGGGGGGGGTGCCGACCAAAAAGTGAGGGGGGGGGGTCCAACCTATGGTAACGTGGGACCCCCCCCCCCAGGGGGGGGTGCATTTTTTCAATTTTCTGTGGGGGGGTCCACCCCCCCACCTAGGGTTAGGGGCTTTGAAAAAAAAAATTTTTATTTTTTTTTCGTTTAAAAAAAAAATTTGGATTTTTTTTTCAAACTTAAAAAAAAATTTGAAAAATTTTTCTTCTACTTTGCTCTGAAAATTCGATTTATGGCATAATTTTTTGAAAGTTCAAACCAAATTTTCTTCCCAACTTCTTTGTGTGCTTAGGTACATGTCATTATTTGGTCATTTTGACCGACGTACTCCATGTTTTTCGATTTGGATGACTTCTAGAGACAATTTTTAGCGTTGAAATTACTTGAAATATCGTTTCAGAAATCGTTTTCTTGCAACTTAGAACATGTTTTTTCAGTCGGTAGGCCATGAGATGAACATGATATTTTGTTGATTGGCTGGCGTATGTTATAGGTCTACAATGGAGTTGTGCGATATATTGTTAAACAATTGGAGCGGAGATGTTGGTTAATACCACATCACACGACCGTTTTTCAGATACCGATAACATGGCCACATGTTAAAACTTGCGTGCTGAGCTAAACTAACGTGTTAAACTTGCGTCTGTCAGTTGCCCGCAACGTGATCGCGAAATCATGGTACGTGTTTTCGATACGATGATTTGAAGAGTGGGCTCTCGCCATGTGGCAGATAGCATAGCTGGTTGAACCTGAAAGTAAGTGTCTTGGGGGGGGGGGGGCGACCGGGTCGACAGGGGTTGTCGACTTAGCTACAGCAAACAGGAATTTTTGAACACAGTCAAATTTTGGTAATTTTCTAAAGAGGAACAACTAAGAACGGTTCAATATTCAAGTACACGTCGAAAATTGTCCTGTTTTACTGTTGAAAATGCAACTTTCCCTCTATGAAATGGACATAATTTCAATAAAACACGATTTTCGCTCTTATAGTTTTCCGGATCGTTCTGAAAATAGTCTAGATGAACTCAGCTCGACGAGACGCTTCGAACAAACCTAACTTGTAAAAAAATTAAAAAAAAAATTTTTTTTTTAATTAAAAAAAAAAATCCGGATTTTTTCCCCCTAACCCTACCCCCACCCCCCATGATAATTTTTCGCTTAAATTTTGAAGGAAAAACGCTAAATTTTGCTGCAAAATCGTTGAAATTACAATGAAGATGGTCAAGTTATCACATATTCAGCTAATATTATGGACTTTATAGACAAAAAATCATGATTTTCGAAAAAATTTTTAGGGTGTACGGAAAATTTTGAGGGGGGGGTCTCCGCCAGACAAAATTTCATGGGGGGTGTGGGGGGGGTGTCGGCCAAATTTTCGAGGGGGGGGTCCGATGGGGGGGGGGGGGTGCCCGGTTTTAGGGGGGTGGCACGGTGCCCCCCCCCACCCGCCGGGCTCCGGTGCTCTGGGGGGTGTACCCCCCCCCACCCCCCCTCGCCCACGGTACTGCACCTGCAGCGTTGAAGACTAAGTGACAAGGTAAAGTCAAAGAAAATTTTTGTTGAACTTTCGAAAAATTATGCCAAAAACGGCATTTTCAGGGCACATTAAAGAAAAAATTTCAAAAATTTTAAAAAAAATAAAAAAAATGCTCATTTTTTTAACTTTTTTTTTAAAAATTAAAAAAAAATTTTTTTTTGACCCTTACATCTCTAGCCGGCCCCCCCAAAAAAATTTCGAATCTATCTCTATCAAACAGGTTTTTTCGGCTCAGCTATTATCTATCTAAAAAAAAATTCTCAGCCAGCTATCTATCTGAAAATTTTTGTCTTCGAAGACATAAAATGAGTCAATTTTTGACCAAACTTGACCATTTTTGCTCGTAATTCTTGAAAATTTCGCTAATTTTAGGTAAAATACGCGTTTATACTTAATTTTTAGTGTATTTTTAGCATTATTTTGCTGTTTTTATAGCTTTTTAACGTTTTAGCTATCTATCTATCAAATTTCAAAATTTTGACCGCCTCCCCCCAAAGTCACATGCCCCCCCCGCGGCCCCCGCAAAATTTTCCAGCGATCTATCTATCTAGAAAATTTGCTCCAGCTATCTATATCGCCCCCCCCCCCAACTAGGGTTGTTAAAAAAAAACAAAAATCGTCATTTTTGTTTTTTTTTTAATTTTTTTTTTTAATTTCAAAAATCAAAGTTGTGCTAAATCAATCAGGGAGTCCGAAGAACCACATATGATATGCAAGCGCCTCCCGAATGACTCCCATATGACGGAACTTTGCAAATTTTGTTTTGGTGACCTCAATTACCCCTTTTCCAAACCGTCACCATGCCTCTTCTTGTGTTTTGACCTCCAAAACGTCACTAATTGTCCCCAGCTAAACTAATGCTAAAGTGAAGACCAACATACCGCCTTGAAATTCGATCAATTCTTCTGATGGTGTCGCGACGACACGACACGAAGCAGCAACCAGACAACGTAGCGCTTGCAAACGGAGCATCGAGCACAATCGGACGCTCTGAGAGGCGAATCGTCACCTTATCTGCATCGGAAATGATAGGCCAAGGGAAGCTTTGGGACGCTCAAAAACTTCATCGCAGATGTTGTCGTAGCCTAAAATCAGTCGGTAAAACGGCCCAAAATCGACTGCTAAAGGTTTTACGAGGTATGATCAAAGAAAATTTTTGTTGAACTTTCGAAAAATTTTGCCAAATTTGAGGTTTTTCGAATTAAAAAAAAAATCGGCATTTTTGTTTTTTTTTAATCACTTTTTTTAAAAAAAAAATTTTCATTTTTGTTTAACAACCCTACCCCCAACCCGTCGGCTCTGGAACAACTATGCTGAGAATTGTTTTTTAGATAGATAATAGCTGAGCCGAAAAAACCTCTCTGATAGAGATAGATTCGAAAATTTTTGGGGGGGGCGGCCCACCAGGCTAGGGTTAGGGGGAAAAAAAATCCGGATTTTTTTTTAAATTAAAAAAAAATTTTTTTTTTTAAATTTTTTTAACAAGTTAGGTTTGTTCGAAGCGTCTCGTCGAGCTGAGTTAATCTAGACTATTTTCAGAACGATCCGGAAAACTATAAGAGCGAAAATCGTGTTTTATTGAAATTATGTCCATTTCATAGAGGGAAAGTTGCATTTTCAACAGTAAAACAGGACCATTTTCGACGTGTACTTGAATATTGAACCGTTCTTACACAGGGAACTCAAAGTGTATGATACAGGAGATGTCACTTAGATGTGTTTAATGTAATGCTCATCCGGCAGTCATTTTAGCAAACATAAACAACTGAAATAGCCTGAAGATGTACATCGGGCAGTAAATCACCTCGTGTCAGCACTCACATTAACCGCACAGAAATTTCACGGCACAGTTGTGAAATTTCACATCTGCGATACGTTAACATCATAATTGTCTGTAAATGCCATAAATATCTGACGGTTAACTTCACGTCGCACATAAACGGCGTTAGCAAGATGTGTCATAAATCTGCGGCAGATCAATGGGCTTATTGTGCGGTTTGAGCGCATTAGACACATACAGACACATCACACATAATATTAACCAAAATAATGAGCACAAGCATCATCAGTGAAAACAACTGTTAATGTGACATACATCTGCAAAGCCACATTAACAATTTGGCACATTTACAGAAGATCTAAGTGACATCTCCTGTATCATACACTTTGAGTTTCCTGTGTTAGTTGTTCCTCTTTAGAAAATTACCAAAATTTGACTGTGTTCAAAAATTCCTGTTTGCTGTAGCTAAGTCGGCAACCCCTGTCGACCCGGTCGCCCCCCCCCCCCAAGACACTTACTTTCAGGTTCAACCAGCTATGCTATCTGCCACATGGCGAGAGCCCACTCTTCAAATCATCGTATCGAAAACACGTACCATGATTTCGCGATCACGTTGCGGGCAACTGACAGACGCAAGTTTAACACGTTAGTTTAGCTCAGCACGCAAGTTTTAACATTTGGCCATGTTATCGGGTATCTGAAAAACGGTCGTGTGATGTGGTATTAACCAACATCTCCGCTCCAATTGTTTAACAATATATCGCACAACTCCATTGTAGACCTATAACATACGCCAATCAACAAAATATCATGTTCATCTCATGGCCCACCGACTGAAAAAACATGTTCTAAGTTGCAAGAAAACGATTTCTGAAACGATATTTCAATTCAGTTAAGTCATTTCAACGCTAAAAATTGACTCTAGAAGTCATCCAAATCGAAAAACATGGAGTACGTCGGTCAAAATGACCAAATAATGACATGTACCTAAGCACACAAAGAAGTTGGGAAGAAAATTTGGTTTGAACTTTCAAAAAATTATGCCATAAATCGAATTTTCAGAGCAAAGTAGAAGAAAAATTTTTCAAATTTTTTTTAAGTTTGAAAAAAAAATCCAAATTTTTAAAAAAAACGAAAAAAAAATAAAAAAAAAAAAATTTTTTTTCAAAGCCTTTAACCCTACACCAGCCCCCCCTAGAACTACTATGATTTTGAACAATGGAAAACGCATTTTTTTTTGTGCGTGGAAATGGAATGGAATGGAAAACAATGGAAAACTTTAGTGCGCGATTTTTAGGTGTCGTCTCGTTTTTGGCATTTTACCTATTTAGGTCAAGGTGTGTGTAAAACAACGTTGGCCAACAAAACAAAACGATGCCAAGTGCGAAGCGGAGCAAACGGGCCAAGAGCAAAAGCGAGACGCCGAGTAGCGTCGTCGGCAGCACCACCAGCGCTGGATCGGTGAAAAAGGACAGAAAACACGAAGGAGAACTGAAAGAAAAAGCAAAAGAGCTGGACGACGACCATTGGTTCGTCAGCAAAATCATTGCCAGGCGCAGGGCACCGAGTGGCGGCAACGGCTTTGAGTATCTCGTGAAATGGGAGGGCAACTATCAGTGAGTTTTTCAATTATTTCAGTCTTGCTTGATTATTGAGGAGATTTGTTGGGCAGTCTGATGTTTTGAGGTTCGTTGTTTGTTGTGGTTCCTTCTGATGTTCTTGTCCTTTTTTATTTTTAATAACAAGCGAGTGTTCATTGGTTATCTTGACCAATATAACCACTAAATATTTTAAACGATTATCAAAATCGGCTGACAAGACAAACAGCAGCCGGGCGAGCCAGAATTTTACCATCCGATTGGAATGTTGAAAACATTTTATTTGTTTCCAGAAACACCTGGGAGCCGGAGCATCATCTCAGCTCGTGTCATTCGCTGGTGGACGATTTTCAAAAATCGCTGAAAGCGAAAGAGGCGTTGATCAAGGCGACGACGTCGGCGGCAGCGAAAAAGACGAACAAACCGAAATTACGCTGGGCGAACAGGAAAGAGTTAAAACGAAAACGAGAAATGCAGGCGCTCTTGCAGACGTCTGTTTCCGGTTGGTGTGCCGAATTGTGGATCATGTTTGTTTTCCTAATTCTTGTTGGTCGTCTGTCGAATTTCTTCACTCCTCGTCTTTTCTTTGATCATCACCTTATTTGTGTGAATAATTGCGCTAATGAGGGCGCCCCAATTTAGAAACCAATCAATTAGAGATCGGCTGAAAAAGAGACTTCTGGTTGACAAATTTATTTCCGATTCAGCCGGTAACGTTAGTGTCGTTTCGAAGTCGAAGAAATCAAAATCGAAAAAGTCAACGACCCCCGCGACGATGTTGTCGAGAAGAGCGAGGAGACGACATCGCGTCCCGCCTAAACGACTCTCACCTGGGCCTGTTGAAACCACTGAGAATGTCATGGGTACGGTGTTTTGAAAGTTTATCGAAGCTATGATGATAATGTCGAATTCTTCTTTCTTTGAGTGCGCATTTAGTCATTGTATGCTCACTGTTTTGTTGGACGCTCACAAACAAGCAGAACGCGTTGATGCAATATCGTATGGGTGTGGTGCGGTGCCGGTTTGTTTTGTGACTGTACAACATTGCATCACTGTGTTACGATAATCGAATGACTTATCTTTCGGTCAGAACTAGTTGTTTTGATCCAATCAAGCAGACAGTCATGTGTGATTTGTGCTGAGCTTTTCTCGTTGTGGCGCTGATAGTGACGTGTGACTGATCTGATTGATGTCAATGCCACGGTGGCTGGCACCAGTAGATGCTGCCTGTCTAGTCAGTGTTTGATGTTTTCGTCATTAAGTTTCGAAACTGGCTAATTTTGCATTTGAATTTTATTGTTATTTTTTGTCTGACTCGTTCAGGAATATCCGTGAGTCGCAAACGAAAACGCTCGCAAATCAGCGCTGATCGGAACACGGCTGGCACCGACGAAACGCTACGCGATTATGCCGACGGCAAAGTGTCCGAGGCAACGGTCGGGTTGTTGTTTTTTGTGTTTTTTACAATGACCTGTTGCACTAGCACTAGCTTAATTGCACTGAAGTGCATTGGCAAATGAAAAACACAAGATCTACTGACCAGACCAACGAACTCAAAAAAACCCTGAAAACGAAACGCAAAAAACAATTTCTTTTTGTACAAAGGCTGTTTCCCAGTTTAAAGTTACAGTCGTCAATTTAAGTGGATTTCTTGCAGGCCTGCAAACGATTGAACTGCTCCGTGAGCGATTTGCCCGGTATCATGGCGGAGTTTCACCATCGCAAACAGCCGAAACAAGAGAAAGCAGCGGGTGACTCGGTTGAGATGTCGCCTGAATTGTTACCGCAGTCGTCGATTCTCGAGGATCTGGCTAATGAAGCGACTAGTAGCAGAACGACGGCAGAAGCAGAGCAGAAGGTAAATACTTGGAGGTTGTTTTCGCTATGATTCGTTGAATTGTATTGTTTCTGCATGAATGACGACGACTTTGGCGCATCGGTGGAATAATAGTATTCGATGTGTTTTTGACTGTCAATCGTGAGAGAGAAAGTCGGGTCGTTAGTTTTGGGTTTTGTTCAACAAAGAAGGTTACATCACTCTGCTAACACCAACAATGGCAATTTTTGACGTTGGCAGATCCCAATGCCAATTTGTGGCTTGAAAAAAACATTTTTATCACTCTTTTTCGTGCCAGGAACCCTCGAAGACGCGTGACGTGAACCGGCCGAAGCCAACCAAGTTGATCGTTAACCTCGGCGCGGCACAGCCGACGCATGCGAATGTTTTGGCGCTGACATTTCCGTGGCCTCAGTCGGAGATCGTTGCTGCCGCTGAGACGCCGGAGTTTTGGACAGACTGCAGTCATTCGCATCCGCTTTGTGAGTGTTTTTTTGTGCTTTATCGCTATGGCTGTTTGGATTGTAACCCGCCCCCTTTCCTGGAACTGAACCTGTAAAGCCGAAAGCACAACTCTTATGGTTTAGTAGGGGTGTTATTTTTTACGACAAAGTGTCCCGTCGGCGCCAGAGGAGGACAACCTCTGATTGCTCATAGTTTAGCTTCAGTAAGACTTTATGCTTGCACGCTTTTCAGGCGGGCACGCGATTGTGATGAAGCAGATCGCACGGAATGAAATACCGGTGACTGAGTTTTTTGTTTTTTTTTGGTTTTTTTGTGTGGACACAATTTACGTGTCTGTTTAAAATTATTCGTTCGGATTAAAAGACCCATTTCGTTAGCAATTTGCACTTTTTTCAGAGCTACCGCTACATCAATCGCATCAACGCCGATCAGGCAGATGATGTCGCTGGTGAAATTGATTTACCGAAGATGTTGATTGATTGGATACAGCGGCAGTATCCGCTCCCCGTTGATTACCCAACGGATAGTCAGGTTTGTTGAGTGGTTTTTTAACTTTCTTTTAAATTGCGTTCAAGCGTCACTGTTGGGTCTGTGCGTTCAGCGCTAACCAATTCATTCCACGCAGTTGGATGCTGAACCAAATTATAGCGTGTTATTATGGCGGTTCCGTTTGGCGTGTGGTTGTGTTGGGACAACGCAAAAAAATCACAAATCTCAAACAAAGTAATCAAATCAGTAAATAAAGTTGTCAGGAAATTATTGTTTTGTCATCGTTTTGGCGTTTTACTTCACAACGGTAAAACGGCGCATTCATGAAGCACACTAGCATAAAACATAGCCACGAGTCACAAGATCACTGCGTCATGAATGGCGCGCCATTCAGTTTCTTAATCGATCACACCCACGTCCCACTTGTCCCAGATCATCCATTGCGCGCGCGTGTGGACGCTACTGGAGCAACACGAGCTGAACGTCTACGAAGCGGCGGCGTCCTGTCTCGTGCCGGAGGAGCAACTGCGACGGACGCTGCAGGCGCGACAAAAGCAGCACAAGGCGGCACTGCGCACGCCGTTGACGCCGCAGTTCAGGTGGAGCGACTTTTGAGAGAATACAAGAAGTTCGCTGTTTGTGGTTTCGCCAGGTAGACGCATACTGCGGTGCCCCCTGGCTCGTCAGTGCGACGGACACCAGGCAGAACTGCCGAAGGTGTTTTAACCACAGACAGATCTTATAGTCTGGGCAAAAGTTTTTTTTGTTGTTGTTGAAGGGTTTCAAGCTTTGAAGAGAACTGCTGAATGTCAGCCGATTTTTTGCGTACAACCGTCGATTTGACTCCTGTTTTTCTGTTCAGACCTCTACCCAGCAAGGCGCCCGTTCCGGAGTACGCAACGAAACTGAAAGAAACACCAAAACAGCAGGACACATCGAAAGCAGAGAAAAGTGGCAGCGCAAATGAGAGCGACACCAAGGAAACCAAGAAAGAATCGTCGAAACAAAATAAAACACCAGGTCAACACGAGAAACGGAAGACACAAATCGAGCAACTGAAGCAACAGAAACGAACGCGAAGCATCAGTCAACCGAGGGCGGAGCAACGCCAACAAAAACACACCGATCAATCGACTGACAGCGCAAAGAGCGCACAGAAACTGTTGGAGACCGCTGCGAAAACAAAGTCGAAAACGGTGAAATTGACGACGAAAGCATCGAGCAGCAGCAGTAGTGCTAGTAAACAGCAAAAAACGAGTCAGCACAAGATTTTGGCCGCTAAGAAACCGGTGCAGTTGGTGTTGCCGCCAGGCTCGCCGGTGAATATTGGATCGAAGTTGGCAAAAAGTGGGTTTGCGAACGTGGCTTTCTGGTTTCGTTGGATTGCTGCGAGTTTGCTGATAAACTGTGTGCAGTTCCCGTGTATTTCGGCTTGGAAGCGTGCGTTCTTTGGTGAAGATAATCTGCCCCATCAGATAATAAAGAAACATTCTATCTGCCTCATCTCATCCAGGAACTTTGTTGGTAAACCAGAACTTTTTCTAGCATTGTAGCGTTCAAAAAAGCTTAAGAGAAATACTTAAGAGAAACATTTTATGACAACCTCGAGTGAGATTCGAACTCACGTTTCAGGCATTCCGGAGCAGTGTCTTAGACCACTTGACCACCGGTCGGTCCTCATACGTCACCTCTCTCTTGGTGCTCTGATCCCAAAACGAAAAAATGCTAAAAAACATTTGTTTTCAGATGCGTCTGGCGCCATTATTGATTCGCTGGACAACACCGTGGTCGTGGTCAGCTCAATTGATGAGACGCCGTCGTCATCTGCGTCGCAGTCCCCGAATGAGCGAAGTATGAATGAATTTCATCTTTAAAATTTTAATTTTAAAAGATTGGGTTGTAAAAATGTGGTCTGCTACGTACGAGCTTGTTTCTTGCATTTCAAGCAACCACTTTCCGTGTCATTTTGCCACGCAAAGAGACACGCACACTCATGAAATCCAGCCGCTGATTGGGTGTGTTGCTGATTGGTGGTGCAGATTTGCGATACCTCCATGATGCAACCAATTAGCGCGCATAGTTGATGATACATACCTTTTTTACTTATCTTCGCCTTTTTGCAATCAAGATAGCGCAAAAAATGTGTGGCAGTGTGAAAATTTAGAAGCTCGCACTTTGAGCGTTTGAATATGTCTATCCTAATTGCTGATTGGCAAATCAAAGCAGCAGGCAGTCAGCTAGATGCGTATAACGTAAGCAAAAAAAAACTTTTTATTTTCTCTATCAAATAGTGAATTTCAACCCTCAACCATCAATCAAATATGACAGAACCAACCAACAGTAACCACTGTTCTCCTTGCAGAGTCGCGCGCGGCCATCTCGAGCGACGACGACGACATGCGCAAGGCGATAATCGAGTTCACCACTGCGAACTTCTCCCTGGATCAGCCGCAGTCGTCGTGCGTCGCGTCATCCTCCTCCTCGCACTTGCCGCCGCTCGCACCCGGCGGCACACCGCGAAAACTCACGCATCGTCTCCTATTGCGCCACAAACAGGACCTCGAACGGCAACAACAACAGGAGCAACAGGAACATGAGAGCGAACAACGGCAACACCAGCAACAGCAGCAAACGCCCGAGACGAAATCGTCCTCAGCGACCGTATCGTCTCCCGAAAAAGCGGCGAAACGCTTGCACCACAAAAAGAAGGACAGCGCCAGTCCGAGCAAGAAAGCGCCGTCGACGACGACGACGCCGAAAAAGTCGTCGACACGCAAGATCGTCCAGAAGATCTACACACGCCGCAGTCAGACGCCCGGTCGCGGCCCGTCCTCCGTGAGCCCGCCGCCCGCCGCCGCCAAAAGTGCGCCCGCACCGCTGGCGAAAACGCGCGCCGAATGGTCGGTGCTGTTGTCGGAGCAGCTGTTGACGGAGATTGAGACTGACAAGCAGCCGATACACGCGGAGACGAAGATCGTGGATCGATTCCTGCGGCGGCATTTGAGCGCGAAAGATACGATCGAACGGGAGCTGGCGATGGTGCGCGCTTGTTTTTGTTTTGAAATTCTTCTCATGGGTTTTTGGGTTTTGTTTCTTTTGTTCATCTGCGCTGTACCTCGCGTTGCGTTTTTTCGGATTGGTTACGTTCGACTAGAATTTCCTGTTCAAGTAAAGCTAGTAAAAAGTGAAAAAAGTGAAATTAAATATAAAACATTAAAATTAATGTAGAAAGCATTGAAATTGCAAACTTCCATTGCAGCTGAACATCATGACGCTGGTGCAGTTGCTGAATGGTCAGCTGACGCTGGACGCAGCAGCGAGCAAACTCGGCCAAAGCATCCCGGTGACGTACAATCTGGCCGCTGCGTTTCTGCACGTGCAGCGCATTCGAAAGCATCCGCTGAAGTGGCTCGAGCCGCCGTTAGCTATGTTTTTGGTTGGTGTTTGTTGCTTTTTAGTGTTTTTTATGGGAGCTGTTTGAGCTCGCTGATTGGTTGCAATGCAATGCAACCATCTTTATGAAGTAACCAATCAGCGGGTCGTTTTCGATATTTGAATAAATGTAGGGTTGGATCTTGTTTGGTCGCTGATTGTGGTGGTTGAATGGGGTGAAAGGTATGATCAATCACCTTCAATTATCGAATCTATTCCTTAAGATCGAATAGCTCACACTTTTCCCATCCAATGAAGTATTTGACATCAGTATTCTGCAACTTTTAGGTAAAATTTTAGCAAAGGTTTTGTTCAATAAACTCCAAACGACCGACATTGTTCTCACAGGTGCGTGCAACGAAACTGCTGCCGAAGCCCGGCACGCGTCCGGTGCGCTCGCGGAAGCCGAACACGAAGCTCGATTTGATCGAGGACATTCGACAGGAGGTCGGTCGAGTGGTGCTTGAAAAGCGAGCAAGACGCTGATTGGTGAGGGTCGGTGGTGTTTGAATTCTGCCAATCAACGCATCGCATCCAACATCGGCATGCAGACTTGACAGACAGACACGTCAATGTGAATGCTATAGTGCTGAGGGAAGGGACACGTTGGAACTCTGACAAGTCGAAGTGAACTAAAGAAGTGCCGTTTTGTTGTTGTTGTTGTTCCGTTCATTGTGAAGTGAAACTACGGTTAGGGTTAGGGCCGGAAGGGGGGGGTCTGCACCACACTCCTTATCCATGGCTTCTCCAGCTGTCCACGTCTCCGTCCGGCACCGTGTCGCCGTCACCGTGGTCGTTGGCCCCCATCAGCACGGCGACCGAGGCTGCGGCGGCCGTTCGTTCGGCCGAAAACGTGCACGGCTCCATTCAGGCCGCCTGGCAGGACCCGCACGACTGGGCGACGCCGACGTTCCAAGTGGCCGCTGCAGTGCCGAGGTGGGAACAGTTATAATACTGTTGGAACTTTATAAATGAATGGCTATCCACACAAACACACATTTGAACAGCTTTTGTTTTTGAACGAATGAGAAACTTGAAAAAAATGGAAAAAATTCACTTATATTTGCAAATTGTTGGCGTCGTACCAAGGTGCAAGGAAGTGTCTCAGCTATTTTCGTTGCGATTTCTGGAATGTGACAGGACGTTATCTGACATAAATGTACCGTACAACAGTGTCACAAACATTTCCAGCACCGCGCCATTGTTGCTGCAGACCGCCAATCTTTGCGCGGTTTCATTCGTCGTTGATGTTCTGTTGTTGGACGCTGGACGGGTTCTGGATTTTGGCCTCGGTTGGTGATTTTGCAGTTCTTTAGCATGTTTTTACAGTTTTTCACTGCATCACGCAAGACCAAGTCGAATAAAACCAGTTGTTCAAATGAAATGGATTTGCAAAAATGTGTATCGTTGTTACTGAGTGTATGGTTTTCATATCGTCCAAGAGATCCGAATAAATTCAAACGCAGCAATTGGCGATTTTTATCGAAATTTTACAAAGATTTTGCGCATGTGATTGGGTATTCACAAGTTTGTGTAGCTCAAAACCGTTATTATTTTGAATTCGAAAAAAATGAACTTTTTCAAATTTCAGAGCAAATAGTGATGACAGACCAGTTGCGCGGCATCGACTGGGGCAATCCAGATGGTCTCGAAGTGAAGTACGTTCGGTTCCGCGACGACAACACGCCGGAGGTGGTGACGAAACACGATGCCTGGCAGTACCGGGTGGTGACGAAGTGGACTGGTTCGTCGATGACTGACTGACTCGCGTTTTTTCATTTTGCAGCCTTTTCATTTAGTGTTTCGCAACGCACTATTGTCATATTCTTCTGGTTCTGTATGTGCAATTTTTGATGGGAAGTAGGCTTTATAAATAATACTTGAGCGGTATTCTTCAATTTTGAATTACTTGGGCAATTATGAATTATCGCGACATGCATGAAACTGTAGTTCTTATCAATGCGCGCATCGCATCGAGTCGCCGAAAAAAACCGACATTATATCAGAACCAAAATTGGCCGCCCCGAAGCCGCACATTCGAAGGATCGCGCACTTTGTCACACCGAAACAAGACACTGATCCATCGCACGTCGTCATTAGTTTTGTTAACGTCGACTATCGTACGAGAAAGACCGGTTGGTTCGGTCTCTTGTTTTCATCTCTTTCATTTTTTTGCCGAAAGTGAGGAACAAAAAGCAGGGCATGGTATGTATTGAAACTGATTTTTGACTATAACGGCGAACAGGCAATACGTATTGGATGATAAAAAAGCCTGTTCACAGTTTTAATACACTGACTAAAAAACGACATGTTTCTATGAACTGATAATGTCAGATGCGTGTTTTTTTCAAAGCGCAGTCGCGCTACCGTATTCGGTCTTACCACGATCTTTAAATTATGTGTTTTTGTGGTAATTCCGTGATGGCCATGCTCACGCTCACCCTTGTCCCACCAATCGAGGTTGTCCAAAATCTCTTTCAGCCAATCAGACGCCCGAATGGCACTTAGTGTTCGATGGACCAGTTTTGACGGAGCCCGATGAAACGCAGCTGGAAAAATGGGCGCGCGAGGACGAGGTCTCGACAGACCCAGGTCGGACGTTCTTGGGTTTTCTTTTTCTGACTAAGGACTAAGGCCATGATACTTTTGGTTAACACCAATCAAATAAATGCCAATCGTTTTAAGTGTGCCAAAAGTGATTTTTCTTGGTTGTTGGTTGTTGTTCTTTGGCGTCACTGCGGAAAAAAGGTGTATTGCATCAGTTTTTGACGTCGGCCATGGCTGCTCATGAGTCATGAGCGAGTGAAATGTTTTTCGACCACGTTCCGAGCGCGATTGATGGCGGTGCACTGTCTTGTCGCTTGTGAAAATCCAAACGTCTAAAAAGAGCGTCCAAAACGTTTCAGGCTGGTACCCGGACGCCGGCGGTGTTCAGAAGCAGGCGGCACCTTCGAACGCGGACAGCGCGCGTCAAGCACCGGCGGCGATCGGCTCGAGTTCACGTTCAACGTCAAGCGCCTCTTCCTCGAACGCAACTTCGCGGGCGACCGATTCCATCAGAAAGAGCATACGACAGCCGATACGCCTCGGCAAGCCTGCTGGAACGAATGGAACAGGTGTGTGTGTTTGCGGACTTTGGTGGTTTGTGTGGTGTGCGGTGGGTTGGCATGGATTATATTCGTGTAACTGATGAACGTTGATATAAACTCAATGTGTTTTTTCTTTGTGGTGGGCTCGTTGGATTTTGGTTTCGTGAACGTAAAATTTGTCACTGCAAAAATTTTTTTTGGAAAGCGGGCACGTTTGAAAAAAAAAGTAGAATTTTTTATTCCAAACCTTCGCGGTGGCTGTTTATGTTATAAACACAGTAATGTCGTACGTACGGCCACATTGAAACGCACAGCAGCTCGAGTCGCTGCTAGCGTGTGTGTGCTGCCTGTGTGTTTGTTTGTCACTCTGCAACAGCTGTGTTATGTTATAACAGAGTGCAGTGCATTCACACTTAAACTTTCTTCAATAATTGCACAGTCTTTTCTGCGCTGGAAAATTGTCGCGAAACTTTGATGTAGTTGTTTTTTGCATGGAAATTTTTTATCCATGTTCAGAATTACATGTTGTTTGCGTTTCGGATTATCGGTCGCTGCGTGACGACTTGCGTGTTCTGTCTCGGTTTGCGTTGTTTATTTGATCAAAACGCATGGGTTTTCCGATGAATCTGGGCTTTCTGTGTGTGTGTCCGTGTCTTTGTGTAACGGTATGCACATTGCACGGAAATAAACTCATTTTGTTGAGTTTTCATTCAGCGTACACGAACGCAGCGCACTGAATTGCCAGCGCTCTTGTATTTTCTTGGTCTCGTTTGGCTGCATTGTTTTCGCGTGTCCACTCATAAATGCGTGTTTTTTTCTTGAGTGTGCGCGCTGGGTTTTCTTTTTGTTTGTTTGCAGTGGAAACTTTGTTCCGCCTTTCATGAGCGTGTTTGAATGCAACAAAGCAACATGTGAAATTCAAGTTTTTACAGTTTGCTTTTTTCAGCTTCGCTAGTTTCTGATCTTTGGTTCTGTTGCTTTCTGCACTTGCCCTCACGAATGAGCGCATTAATACAACTTATTAACTGTCTTGTGGTTTCGCTGGTATAAACACAAATCATTCTCTCGTTTCTGTTTTTTTGATGTTTTCCTCGTTTGACGTGTCTGTGTGTGTGTGTGTCTTGACGATTTCAGTCTTAATGAATATTCGAACGTGCTGGCTTACCATAAACTGAAACACCTAACGAACGTCAACTATTCTTGTAATCGAAATTCGATGACGCTTCTTATATATATATATATATTTGAAGCACGCCCCCCACCGATTCCGGAAACCCGAAGGTACCAAACTCCGGTGGGATTGGGGAACGGACGGCTCACCATCCCGTGGAACCAATACCCTCGCCACGTGAGGGGGACAGCCTCTAAGCCCCGCTCTGTCCTGGGGGCACCAGTGATCTTAGCCCGATTTGGCTGTTTCTTGGCTGTTTCTTTTGCCGATCGGCCAGTAATCGTGGCCATTTCAAATATTGGGCATAAAATCTCTTTCTCAACCAAGCGAGTTACTTCACGAAACTGCACAGCGAGCTGAAAGCTGCTCGATTTTGCATTTTACGACAGGTCTTTCGTGTAGTTCCACCGTGCGCGTGGTCCGACATTGGATTCAGTTTCATTTCAGAACCAAACCACCCAGGTTGCATGGTACACTCCAACAAACGAAACGAAACCAAACCGAACTAAGCCAAACCACTGCACCGACGCTGGAATGACATTCGCTCGGTTGCTGTACCTGTAGGATTTCATGTTTTTATGACATTGCATTTTTCCTTTGTCGTGTCTGTCTGTATTCTCGCATTTTGCTGGTGTTGAAAGTTTGCGTGAAACCATGGCGTAACAACAACTAAACAACAGCTGCTGGCGCGATAAAAATAGCGGTTTTTCAGTTGAGCAAAAACTTGAAATAGAACCGTTTTTGTCAGGAACTATCTGGTTAGAACAAGAATTTTGTGCGAAAATGGCCACAGCAGTTGAAAGCGCCACGCTAGAAATTCTGGTTGACCGAACACTCTTTCAGCCGTTTCCCGTTCAACGTTGTCTTGTTAATTCATGACACGTATAACTAATTAGCCATCCCGATTTTTTCTTGTTCAAGTATTTTTAATAGTAGATTTGTACAGTTTCATTCTGGTATTAGAGATTATCTTACAGTAGATTTCGACTGGCCGTGCACTGGAAAAAGACAAGCGGATAACTTTTATTATCTGCTTGTTGTCTTTATTATCTGGCTTGCACCGGGATACTTTCATCTGATAAATTTATGCTCGTACTTTTGGCGTTCATAAAGCACAAGTCCAATCCAAACGTATAAAGCCAGCGCACTTGGTAACAGTTTATTAGCTATTCATGCACTTCTGTATGTGTTGCCTCATGTTTTTGTAATACTGTCTGTTTTGTTCAGTTTTCTTATCAATATCTATGTTGCACTACACACGCTCAGATGGTATAAATATATCTGTAACACTTTTGATTTTGTTTCAGGAATTCTTAATCGAGCTAGCTGATTGTATTGTTAGTTTTTTATTTTAACCTTGCGTATTTTACGCGCTGCTTGGGTGTAAAAACAAGATGTTGTGAAATTTTATTTCACTAATCGATCGTATTTTTTGAAAAAAATTACGCTAACAGAAGCACACGACTATCAAACATTTTTAAATTTGTTATTTTGAATTTTTCAGATTTTGTTGATGGATTGCCCTGATTCGCAGAAAAACACTGACCAAAATTGATCTGTAAATAGTAAAAATGTGGTCATTTAACTTCAAAGAACTTTTTGATACGGTGCAAGCAAGAGTTCACATTGAAACTATTCAGCAAAAGTTTCGCTCGCTTCTGACCAGGGGAACCTGTGGTTGGTTTCTAACACATTTGCAACCGTCTCGACTGGAAGGGGTGGTGCTTGTTGGGCGAATTGTCGTAACGATAACGATCATTTTGGGACCTTTTTTGCAAAACTGATTCAAATTAAACAAAATTCACTAACTGCGTCAATCAGCCCTAACAGGCAACAGTAACTGTGTATAAGTTGCAAAAAACTGACTTATTGATTGAATCGCTCTTGAATTTGGTGCGCTGGTTGGGAGATGCTTGGATCACGCCAGACGGTTAAAAATGGATATACCAAAATTGGTCCCAGCACCTGTCCATCACAGTTTATACGCGCAAAACGGTGCACTTATAAGTGTTCAGAGTTTCTGGTCACAAGTTCATGCTAGTTCATCCAAGCAGCGTGCTGGGTTCGAAAGCAAGCAAACAACCAAAAAGTCGGGTTGATGGAGACCGGAGCCACATTGAGTCTGACCAATGTGAGATCGACCCGGGCGTGAACGCGCACAGTTCGAAACTAAGTGTCGAAAGCTGAATTGTGGAAAGCGGGGGCACTCTCTTCGATATCGGTTCCCTGTTCCCCATCGTGACTCTTAAAAAGACAAAAAGTGTCAATAAACGTTTCCAGCTTCCACTCCGACGTCAAGCGAGCCGCCGCCAGCACCGGTGGCAAATGGTGCGCACCTCGACAGCGGCAACCCGGACGACGAAGTCCGCGATGCCCAGCACCGCACGACACCGACGACTGTCGTCACGACAGAGCCGACATCGTCCTCGACAACTGGCCGCCAATTGGTGCACTCGAATGACGGCGCCACCGATGCAACCAATCAGCGCCAACCGGATCTCCCCCCGACGTCGTCGCGTCAGCCGCCGAATTTCGACGATTTGACGTTTGACGCGCCGGCCGAAGAGAACAACAACAACGACGACAACAACAATCTGCACGATCATCAGACGGCGCACGTGTTCGGCGGACAGCAGGTGCGGTCGGGCGAGGCGGGTTTGGTTTGAGTTTGTGAACGCTGGCTGGTTCATCGATTGATCGGGATTATGGTGCGCCCTGTTTGAAGAATTGTTTGTAGTTGTTTTCTTCCAAGTGCACCGATAGGATTTGTTGTATTAGCCTAGCATTCGGGTTAGGGTGCTCTGGCTGGATGTGGAATGCCGCAAATCATTGGTGTTGCGCCAGAACTGTTTGTTGGCTTCTTTTTTTCATTCTGTGATATTTCTATGGTAGATAATGTCGCTTCATGAGTCTGACATTTTAAAAAAGGTACGCTTTTCAGAGAAAATTTTAAAATTCACTTTTACGAGAGCAAAAACTTATAGTTTGAGATCGAGCGTCCGGCCACTGGCGACATGCACATTCAAGGGCCGGCTGAAACATCAGCCGATGTGTCATCTGGCGTCAGTGTGACGATGACAGGCGACGGCGGCCAAGCGGGCTACAATAGCAATAGGGCTACTGTGGACATTTTCGGCGATCAGTCTGCTGATTTCAATCATGATCAACAACAGAATTCTGGAGTGACTGAGCAAACGCAAGAGATGCCGCCAAGTCCTGCCGGTGCGATTCTTTTAGGCTCAGTTTAGTTGTTAGCTTGCTGATTGGCTGCAGTAACACTTGGCAAACGATTGGTTTTACCGCAGCTGGGGTGCAATGACATAGATTGCGGTTGTAAGTGCATGTAGGAGATTCAAACATTCAACCAATAATCACTGTAGATGCAAATTCCGACAAATAAACGGCACTGAATTGAAAACGTAATGCGACCAATCAGTGCCGCCCGTTTTGAATGCCGCCAATCAGCCATTGCCAACGTTGTATGCGAACATCACTTCATCAGGTCAATTGGTCGTTTTTTAGTGTAAATTTTTCAAAACGAAATAAATCCGTCAGGCACCGAGCCGTTCACGGAGCCGGACAACCTGGACGACGGCGGCGATGACGACGTATTGGAGGAGCAAGACAATGTTCCAGGAATCGAAGACCAGCCGACGTCCGGTCATCAGCAAACCTATCCAACGGAGCTCGAGAATCAATCAGCCTCCATTGTGGGCGGCGTCGAAAACGCGCAAACGGATATGATTCACTATTCCAACGATGCGAGCCAACCACAAACGAGGGCCCACGAATTCGCGTCGTCGGTTGATTCGGCCGGTTTCAGTTCGATGCAACGACAGCACAGCGGCGTGCACGTGCAGATGCCGTTCCAGCCGGACCTGCCCCCTATGACGTCCATGCTTGGCGGCCGACATGCGAGTGACGCCAGTTTTGGCGACAGTGCGCTCAGTGGCGTGCAGAGTGTCGGCCAGAATATTGTGGACGAGCGTCACGTTGGCAGCAGAGACATTGCTGACAATGAATTTGGTGGCGACGCATTTGGCCAGAACAGCGTGCACAGCCAAACTGGCGGCCAAACGGTCGACACCGCTGGCGGTGCGAGCCCGATTTTCGGCCAGATTGGCGGACAGATTGGCGCGCATTTTGGCGGACAGGCTGGCGGACAAATTGGCGCGGAAATCGGCAACCAAATCGCACAGATTGGCGGCCAAACAGCGCCAGAAGCCGGCGGTCAACAACCACAACAACAACAGGAGGCGCTTGTTGATGTGGACGGTGACGAACAAGAGGAGTATGCCACCGTGTTGGTGCAGATGGCGGGCGGCGACACGAGCGAATCGAGCGGCTCGTCAGGTGGCGAGAAAGATGGCGCCCTGGTGACGGTCGCCAGTGACCTGGTGGATGCCGCCATGCAGGTGCGTCGGTGTGCCTTCATCAGAAATGATCAAAGTTTTGATCGGATGGCTTTTCGAAAATGATAAAGCCCTAGTATGAAGAGTTTAAAAATTATAAAGTCCTGGTCTGAGTGATTTTGAAAAATGATTGTTAAAGTATGTCCTAACTCTTAGCCTGAGCGATTTGGAAAACTTGATCAAATCCAAGCCTGAATTGATTTGAAAATTTTTAAACCTCTTGTTCCGAACGATTTTAACACTTTCAAATTGTATCCTGATCAAACCGTCCATTGGAGCAGACAACTGTTTTGTTATCGAAGTGCTTGTTTGCAGCTGGCTCAAGTGCCGGACGAAGGCAACGATCAGCCTCAGCCGCATGAAACGTCGTCGTCGGATCGTAAGGCATCGCAGCAGCAACATGAAGTGCTTTTGATGCCGGTGAGTTGCTTTGTGTGAAACTAACCGGCGTTTCAGAGAAGTTTTTAAGACTTTCAGAGCGCTTAAATGAAACTAAAAAGTCATATGTTGTTGATATACGGCATTTCCTTTCAGTGCGCGCAACTCTGGTACGCAGTTTCCTTTCGGGGGGGGGGGGGGGGGGGGCGATGGACATTTTGGTGATTCATGAGCAGACTAGTGCAAAACAGTCTAATACGGCAGTAACATGCCGTGCGTCAGTCTTGGCATCAGCAGTTTTTGGAAGAGATCACGCTGATTGCTGATTCGCTGCTTTGCTCTTGTCCAATCAGCCACTGGTCTGAATTACAAGAGAATCTTTGAAAAAAAATGTTTTTTTTCAGAATGGTGGTTCCGAACAAACGTCAATGCAACCAGCTCATACGGCCATGAAAGATTATTCGACAATGTTTGGTGATGATTTTGATCGTCGTTGATTGACTGATTATGATTAGGGAGTTTTTTCTTTTGTTTTTGCAGTCTGTAACAAGGAATCGTCCAATCAGCGATGTTGCGCGAAGTGTCTGTAAAACAAATAGAGAGTTTTTTTACATTCTGTTGTCATTTATTATTCAACGTCATTTATTACTTTTTTTCTGGTGTATTTCTGTTATGAATTCAGTTTTTTTGTGAATTTGTCGTATTTTCCCCGATTTTCTGTAGTGAATGCATGGAAAATCTTGAATGAGGAATGGATGAAAACTGGGTACTTTTAGTTCGTGGTTCTCTCAGAATGTTTGAATACTTTGAATGAACAGTGGTGTGTTGTTGTTTTCCAATGTTGCTTGTTTTTGTCATTGCTGCACTGTTATTTTTCTATTTTCCGTCTGTAACTGATAATAAAATTTAGTGTGGTCAGAAAATTTGGATAGTTTTTGAAAAGCTTAAGAAATGAAAAAATCTGTTTTTCGTATATTTTTTTGCAAAGAATAGAGAGAGGTGAACATTTATTTGAAAACACAACAGCATTTTTTCGAACGCACGTGTATTTTTCGCCATTCTTTTAAGATTTTTGCGGTGCGCACATGTTTTGTTTCAGGAAATATTCTGCTTTAGTAACCGGGATTCCACAGTCCCTTGCGGCAATTCCATTATTCGAGAATTTCGGGTCTGTCCACGCCTTCGCTAGTGCATAACGATTTTTTACTTGGTCTGCATTTTTCAGCACGGTCCAAAACCGGGATTGCTATGGCCTGCAAAATACAATCTGTATGGAAAAAAGTGTCATTCATCTTGGCACAACTACCGTGGTTTTGGTTTTGTGGAATTACGCACGCGTGGTGCGTTGAAAACGAGACAGCAGCACGTTGTGACTGACCGAACAAACTAAAAAAAAGCACCACGGGCCACGTCAAAAAAAAGTCTGCAACGATTGGAGGCTTTCAACATCAAATCGGGACCCCGAAACCCGTGCCGAAAGCAATAAACAAGCCAGGTGAACTGTCGTTACAACAATACAATTAATCGACCACAGCCAGTTCGCCCTTATTTTTGCACCTTTTCTACAAAAAAACGTTATGGGGCGGGGCTTACGCAAATTTGGAATTCTGTTGTGTGTTTGTGTTGCTTGTTGGATTCCATCAGAACCACCGATAAAACGAAAACTTCAGAAAATTTTAGTTTTCAGGAATTAAAATAGCTTTAACCTATAATTTAGAGTTCGACTGTAGTCCTTTTTTACAGTTTAGTGACGTATCGTTGGTCGTTGATTACAAAGCCGCATGTATCTGGATCCAACAACCATATGAAACTTTACAAAAAAAGTTCCTCCAAAATTCAACGCAACTCATAATAATTCGCATTCACATTTCACAATTGTTTCAAAAAAAGTTCACAAGGCTCAGTGAATAACACTGGTTATTTGTTTTGAGGTGTATATATCGTGGCAAATCGTTATTCAATGATACAATACAAGAAGTTCGTTTCATGTTTCATGATACAAGTTTCATGTCTTCCGCTTCTTTTGCGACTTACAAGAAAAGGCGGCACATGTTGGGGGCGGGAATTATACTGTGCGTTTCTTCATCGCTCGCATTTACTTTTATTTTAAGACAGCTGAAATGTTGTGGTCGGTCGACTTGGTCACACGTTTCGAACCCAGCTAAACCCAGAGTTTGCGAATAGTATTCGGTTAGGTAAACTTGGATTACCACCACCACCACCACAGGAAACACATGATCAAATATACTGGAGAGAAACTGTTTTGGTGATAGTTGCAGGACGAATCCATTGTGGTCGTTGGCAACATGAATTCAAGTTATGCATTTCTGTTAATCATGAACTGCACCTTTGAACTTTTTATAAAAACATGAGACAGAACACTGAAAAGGTTGCCGCGCCCGCGCAGCAAACTACTAGATCAAAGTCCAAAGTCTTTTATTTGACTTCAGAATTTTGTATTTTTGCGACAGTGTGTGTGCGTGTGTGTGCGCATGTGTGAAAAGCATGAGTAATGCGCTGTATCAAAGATCGACTGACGACATGAAGCCGAAACAAGAGTATTCAAGTTGTTTGGGTCCGCGCCGAAGCCACCTGGTATACCTTAACAAAGCCTTGTATACACAAAAACCGGACCATAAGCCACACATCAACTGGGGATCCAGGGTGCTTTGTGGGTTTTCGATAAATGATGCTTTTTAAGTCTTTTAGTTTTGAACTGTGTTGCATTGCAGCTTGTTGTATTCAGGTTGTCTTGTCACCACAATGCCTTCAAATGCCAAAAGGGGAACACAATGTTTGTGTTGTTCTGCTGCTTGTCTGCGGTCTTGGCCTTCAAAGAGTCCAACATTTTTATTCACATTGTGTTTGTGTGTGTTGGTTTTTGTACTTGTTTCGCGCAGTGCACTGCGTCTGTGTGTGTGTTTGTGTTTCTATTTTACTTGCTTTTGCCAGAGCACACATGCTTGCGTTCAAGAGCTTCCTCGCCTGTCTGCCAGAGCCAGACCGTGCGATACAAACGAAACAACATTCTTAGGTTTAGCTGATGTTTCACAGCTAATAGCTGCGTTAACCTAGCTCTAAATAGCCAGCTACACCGTTTTTTTGTCGTAAAACTACAAAGCTGAACAGGAGCTGGAGCTGATCCCTGATCTCAATGAATTCCCGATTCCTTCAACAATTTCAATCAAAACTGACAGTCTCGGCGTCGGCACTTTCACTTTGTTAAAAAGGCTTCGCTTAGGATCAGGATTGGGATTAAGAAGTAAGAACCTGCAGCAACGACTTCAAAAATCGAGGTTTCAGAGCATATTAAAGAAAAAATTTCAAATTAAAAAATGCTATTTTTGTTTTTTTAATTTTTTTTGTTTTGCGTGACATATTGAAAAAAAATTAATTACAAATTTTAAATCGTACGGCTTCATTAGGATTAGGATTTGATTTAGGATTAGGAACCTACAGCGACTTTAATGCAAGCAACATTTGATCGAAAATCAAACATTTTTTTCAAAGTTTTTAAATAAGAATACCAATCATTTTAAATTTTTTGTATATTTTAAATTTTAAATTTTTGTTTAACAATATAACAAACAACCCTAACAACATAGTTGTTCTAGGGGGGGGCCTGGGGGGGCCGCCCCCAGTACCGAAGGCGAAAGCAAATTTTCGAGGGGGGGGTGTCGTCACGTGGGGGGGGGTGCCGAAAATTTTTCAGTGGGGGGGGGGGGGCAGTCCTGGTAAAGTGGCACCCCCCCCCGGCGTGGGCCATGGGGGGGGGGTGCACTATTGTAGAAATTTTTCTGGGGGGGGGGGGTGCACACCCCCCACCCCACCCATGAGATTTTTTCGCTTAAATTTTGAAGGAAAAACGCTAAATTTTGCTGCAAAATCTTTGAAATTACAATGAAGAATGTCAAGTTATCATATATTTAGCTTATATTATAGACTTTAAAGACAAAAAATCATGATTTTTGAGCAAAAAGTCAGATTTGGGTGGTATTGGGGGTACTAAAGCGCCATTCATGGAGGTTGAAGCGCGCTGAAGCGCGCTGACGCGCTTCACTTTGCTACACATTCACGAAGCAAAAAAACAGCGCGCTTCAGCGTGCGTCAGCGCGCTTCAGTTTTGGAGCACATGCGCATTCACGGACGCGCGCGCTGAAGCGCGCTGACCAGCTTCATCGTGAATGAAGAAATGAAGCTGCGTCAGCCGCTGCGGCTTTTTAGGTTTTTTGCCCATTCACGAACGCGCGCGCTGAAGCGCGCTGACGCGCGCTGAAGTGCGCTATCATGAATGATGCAATGAAGCTGCGTCAGCCGCTGCGGCATTTGATGTCCGGACATCAAATTTGTGTGTGCAAAATCGCTGATTGTTGCTGTTACTGACAATCTTTTACAAATGTTGCAAGACTTTTTTGTTAAATCATTTAGTACTTTTCTGACAGATTCTGAACAGTATTGTATAGCCTTAATTAGTCTCAAAATAAGTGTGACAGTGAGAATACGAATACTCAACAAAGCAGAAAAGTAGTGCAAGAAATTTATGTGAAATTTATGTGAACTGTACCCGTGCGACGGTGTGGGGTACTGATTTGCGCAGCCCTTAAAACCGGTGTGCAGCCCGCAAGAACAAGCTTTGCTAGCTTTGCTTCATTACACCGGCTGCCTTGCAAACTGCAAAAAGGGCCAAATTCATTCAGAATGCTTTTTTGTACTGTTTTGTATGGTTTCACACCAAAAGTTTTCTGATCTTAGGCGCATATTTATTGAAAAATTGTGAAATGGACTTGAAAAAGTGAAGAAAAACTTTGAAAGCTACACCGCAAAATACAGTTTTTTATGAACAATTTTGTACGATTTCTGCATTTTGACTGAACATTCAAGGATGCAATTTGCTTTCACGTTGCTTGCAAATGGTGCACAGCCCTCAAAGTGGTGCACAGCCCTCAAAGTGGTGCACAGCCCTCAAAGTGGTGCACAGCCCTCAAAGTGGTGCACAGCCCTCAAATTCACACCCTCAAACTGGTGCACAGCCCTCAAAGTGGTGCACAGCCCTCAAAGTGGTGCACAGCCCTCAAAGTGGTGCACAGCCCTCAAAGTGGTGCACAGCCCTCAAAGTGGTGCACAGCCCTCAAAGTGGTGCACAGCCCTCAAAGTGGTGCACAGCCCTCAAAGTGGTGCACAGCCCTCAAAGTGGTGCACAGCCCTCAAAGTGGTGCACAGCCCTCAAAGTGGTGCACAGCCCTCAAAGTGGTGCACAGCCCTCAAAGTGGTGCACAGCCCTCAAAGTGGTGCACAGCCCTCAAAGTGGTGCACAGCCCTCAAAGTGGTGCACAGCCCTCAAAGTGGTGCACAGCCCTCAAAGTGGTGCACAGCCCTCAAAGTGGTGCACAGCCCTCAAAGTGGTGCACAGCCCTCAAAGTGGTGCACAGCCCTCAAACCCGTGTCGAAACAGTGCCGCCGCATAAATTTCTTGCGGCCTGCACGCACACCGGTTTTGAGGGCTGCGCACATCGGTACCCCACACCGTGATGTGAAGTGATTGTTTTCTTCAACTGCGGTTTGGCGTGAAACCTTTTTCCTTTTTTAGCCTTGCCACGGTGTAGAGCATTGCAAAAAAAGTTTCCTCAACGGCAGCACATGATTAGTGAATGTTGCACAAATCAAAAGATCAAAACATTCACTGAAACGGCGAAAACAACGAATCGAAGCGGTATATAGTGTGTACTAAACAGCACGCACGGAGACAACACAGACAACAGCACAAAACGATAAAACTGAACGACATTTAATGAACAAACACCTAGAGAGGTTCCCACCTGTCAACTACTATAGTGCAGTGGTAACATGTTGTGCCTGTCAGCACAGAGGCCAAAGTTCGAAACCCGTCTTAGCCCAGTTGTTTTTATCGTTTTTATCTGTTGGTTTCTTTCACAAACGCAGCACAATAAAACTTACTGTATTCCTCAATTAATTTAATTTTACCACAATTAAATTCATTCCCTTTTTGGTCTGCATCTATCACAATTGAAAGCGCAGAAATTATGCAAATACGTTTCATTTTTCAGACAAGCCGCTGCGGCATTTGGGGTCCGGACATCAAAAGCCGCAGCGGCTGACGCAGCTTCATTTCTTCATTCATGATGAAGCTGGTCAGCGCGCTTCAGCGCGCTTCAGCGCGCGCGTTCGTGAATGGACAAAAAACCTAAAAAGCCGCAGCGGCTGACGCAGCTTCACTTCAGGCCGCTTCATCATTCATGATGAAGCGCGTCAGCGCGCTTCAGCGCGCTTCAGCGCGCGCGTTCGTGAATGGGCAAAAAACCTAAAAAGCCGCAGCGGCTGACGCAGCTTCATTTCTTCATTCATGATGAAGCTGGTCAGCGCGCGTCAGCGCGCTTCAGCGCGCGCTTGCATGAATGGGCCTTTAGGTCCATCTAGGGGTGGGGGGGGGGGGGGTTGCCTAGCAATTTCGAGGGGGGGGGGTGGGTCGTCTGGCGGGTTTGGGGGGGGGGGGCGGGGGGCCCCCCCCCCCCCGGGGGGGGGGGGGGGGGGGGGGGGGCCCCCCCCCCCGGGGGGGCATAAATATTATTATATATTTTATATTTTTTATTAATATTTTTTGTATATATAATGTAGAATATATGATAATTAATTTTTGTTTTTAGTGTGTTTTTCCTTTCAAATTTAAGCGAAAAAAATTCATGGGGGGGGGTGGGGGGGGGTGGACGGGACCCCGCCACAGTAACGTTTGAACAATGGCCCCCCCCCCCATGGGCCCCCCCGGGGGGGGGGGGGGGTCCCACGTTACCATAGGTTGGACCCCCCCTCACTTTTTGGTCGGCACCCCCCCCCCCCACGGCACCATACCCCCCCCTTCGAAAATTTGTTTGGGCCCACGGTACTGTTTGTTTTGCGTGACATATTGAAAAAAATTAAGTAAAAAATTTAAATATATATTTTAAATTTTGAATTTAAATTTTGAATTTTAAATTTTTGTTTAACAATATAACATATAACAAAC
Source organism: Theristus sp. LFF4_11 (assembly GCA_030248135.1). NCBI lineage: Eukaryota > Metazoa > Nematoda > Chromadorea > Monhysterida > Xyalidae > Theristus > Theristus sp. LFF4_11. Next base: position 61,928 of record JASANC010001907.1, read on the forward strand.
AACCCTAACAAACAATGTTTGCCTTCCCTCGGAGGCGGAGCATAATCATTCAGATTTTCTAATTTTTCTTTCCACAAGCTCAAAACACATAAAAATTCAAAAGTCAAAAGCAAAACTCAGAAAATGAAGAATGAAGTTTGAGAAGTGTTCATCATGTTGTTCTTGTTCCATTTTATTGTTCAATAAATTAGCGAACGGAACGTGCTATCCATCGACGACGACGTTCACAGCAATTGAGAGAGACCTTTGGGATTGGGACTGAATTTCAATGAACGATAGAAATGGCGGCTGATGCGGGTATGAACGACTCGGAAATTGACGAGTCGGATGAAATTGTGCCAATCGATGACTACAACGCTGAGGAGGTCGGTGGTTTTTCGATTGGAGTTTTGTTTGAAACCCGAAGTATGATCAACATAATTTATTTTGGTGTTGGTTGAAACGTGCTTTGATTTATTTTTTGCTGAATGAAACTAAATTTTTCACTGTTCAGTCGAATCGAGTTTTATCAATTTTTGTTCTCTGCAGGGCAAAATGCAGGCCTCAATCAAATGGTTGATCGCGAAAGTGTACGAGAATAATGTGCCCGATCAGTTGCTTGATCCGTTCGTTCGAGACAATACGGTGCGCAATCATCCGAATTTGTTTTGTTTTGATTTTCAGCGATGTGTCAAACTAAAAATCACGCTGCGCTGCATCTGGTGGAATGGCGCTTCAACTTTTGTTGGCATGCAACAAAAATCTACCCGAGTTACTTAAAGGTTCTAGAGAACTTTATAAATAGAACAACTCATGAGATGCAGTGAAAAGCAATCACTGCGAATGGGGGTAAAATTGAAAAAAAAGAAAAACTGGCGTAACAACCCGGGCCAACTGCACAACTCAAACGCGCATCGCTAATTAGATCCTTGGGAACCAGACCAGACCAGACCACGCTCATGGGAAAGCACTGTTTAAACAAACACCGGCGGAAGCGTTGCTGCTTGGAAACATGACTAAAAAACAGCAAAAACATCTGAAATTGTCTCGTGCGCTTCACAAAGTACGCGTTTCGTTTGTGTGTACACAGGGTCGCCTGCATTTGAAGCCGCCAGCGATGTACTCGCTAACCAACGGCGACCTCTACTGCTCCGCGACGGCAAAGATCTTTCAAATTCAAGACAGCGGCTTCCTAGCGCAGTCGCACCAGGCGGTGCTGCACGAACTGAACCGCTGCGGCCTGCAGGTGATCGATCCGGCCACCGGAGAGCAAGTGACCGAGACGACGCTGAAGATGGAGGCGCCTTTGAAAGTGGTCGGTGGTCGTGTTGTTCGGCGGTGGTTTAATGTTGGGCGATCTCTTTACATTGCACAGGCACATTTCTTGAAGGGTTTTTCATCTTTCGCTCGCCATGTTCAGTTTTTGCTATTGTTGTTTTTTGCAGTCCGCTCATCTCGCCGTCATCGACCAGCTGATCGCTGCTCATGTGCGTCATTCCATCACGGTCGAGCGCATCTTGGACGCAGTCAGGTAAATGGGAATGTTCAGAGGTGCGCGGCAGCCTTTCTCTGGGCTTGTTCCTGGTGAAGTAGAAAATTGCCGAAAAAAGGGTATGTCGGTGACATGATTTGAGAATTATAGGGTATGCCGGTACAGTTAGGGGATCATGGTCCAAATTTTGGGTATGCTGGTGAAGTTAGGAGGCTCGCTGCCTGTTCCGCGGCTCCTTCCGCCCGTTCCTGGTAAGGACAAGAACCGCCGGAACACCCGCCCCGTTTATGACTGGTACTTTTTTGAAAAAAGTCCCTTTTTTCTCTCGTTCAAATCTTTGACACCCCCGATTTGCTGCCGGCGATTCTGCTTGGTGCACTGCCGTAGCACGGTTCCGTGCCGGTTGTTGTAATGCTGAAAACAGTTGACTTTTGTTATTCACTACTCCACTCGGCTGTGTCTTTACTGACTTCTAGCTGTGCAGCAGCACAGTTTTGTTCGTTGCATTGCAACAATTAACGAGAATGGTCTGCTGGTACCCGAAGGACGGCGCAGATTTTCATTTGGGACAAAGTCGTGTCTCAATTTGAAATTGTCATAAAATTTCTTGTAATCGTCCCGATTTTTTCTCAGTTTCACACATTTTCACCCGTTTTTTATTTAATTTTTCATGTCAAACCACGTAAATCTTTCAGTCGTCACACGTCGGTCGATCGCAAAGAGGCGCCCGTTGACGTCGAAGATGCGCTGCTGTTTTGGATCAACAAAATTTGCTCCGCCGTTCGTGATAATCTCGAAAAAATGCAGCGCCGAGCGGGCGGTCGGTTGTTTTTTTCTCGTTTTTTGTTTTTTGTTAATTTTTTGTTGTGTGTTACACGGTGTGTACCATCTGTTCTGTTGAACCGATTATTATTCATCGTTTGGTGATTTGATAAGAACTGTCTGTCTTTCGAAATTCAAATTGAATCTCGCATGCAGATGTGTTTGGTAGTAGTGGTACTAGCCATGGGATTTGCCCAAATGTGAATTGCATTTTTTGAAATGCAGCACGCTTATCGGTGCAACGACCAATCACCGCATCCAATTCAAACGTCAAAGTCATAGTATGACGTGATGCTGAGGGAAGTCAAAATTCAGGCTACCTGCCCTTGCCCAGGACCCTGGCATGTTCAGAGATGTATTAGTTCAGTAGTGACCGTATTTTATTCATGTAGCATGTCTCTTTCACATATTTCACGGATAAGTCACTTTTATCGAGGCGAATAACGCGTGAAATTTTTGTTACGTCGAGGGTTTTTGCGCACGCGCATATTTGAGAATGACTCACAGTTTGGCGTGGTCTGGATTATTTGTGGATTTCTTGCGCTGTGAACAGTTTTGTCTGCAGTCAGCTGATTGGTTGTGTGTGAAATGAGCGCGCTGCAGCCAATCATAGCTTGTATTATGGTTTGGTTTATGCGAATCACCTACGCGTTGAGTTTCTGTTTCCGCCGATGGTACTTTTTTCTGTGACACCTGGTGACAAAATATTCAAATACTAATCGCTGAAAATGTTCGCTAGTTTTCCTCGGAAGGTTTTTCGTGTGTGATCACAGAATAAGCAAATGTTCATATTCAAACACGTTGATTGGCTGAGTCATCTAACCAAAATGCACGACCGACCAATCATCGCTTTGTGTTGAAATCTTGCCATTATTCTGGTTGTATGCGGTGGTAGTATGCTTCGTGCCACGGATTTCATCGAAACTCTCTATGGTTTTAGTTTCCACAGAAGCAACGTATGAAGCATTGCTGTTTTTGTGTAGTTGTGGTAACAAAACTCAGGTGAGAAATTTTTCTCAAATTCAGTCAATAATACAGTCGTCATCTGAAATATAATTCTTCACGTGTACACGTAAGATTTTTTGGTGTGCAGTGCATCACACTGCACGAAATGAAGCTGCGATTCTGTACAGTGTGTACATTTTGTACAATTCCGAATTTTTCTTCAGCACTCTGTGGTGCGTTGTGAATATGAAATGTTGAATGTGACTGAATCACGTTGTTTGTTTACAAATGAACGAAAATCCACAACTGGTGTTGTGTTGTGTGGTGTTGTGTTTTGAAAGTGAAAGCGGGATCTTTACGTTTTGGAATTATGACAGCCAACATCAAAGAGAGATAGAATATGGGGATGTGAAATGAAAATTTTTGTTACAACAGAATAACACGCACCTTTTGCGATCGTTTTATGATTGGCTGAATTGGTATTGATTAATCATGCTAGCCAATAGATTTCAAATCGTAGTGAATATTGGAATTGATTGAATTGGCTGTTTTCTTTGAAACTGTCATTGTGAACTTGTTGACTTCGATGTTTATCTGATAATTTCGCTATGACTGTGTCTTATCACACGAAGATTATAACAGGATTATATTCAAAACAGCATGATAATCCAAAACCCAGTGACCAAAAATGGGGGTATTTGTAAATACCATACAAAACTAGCCTTTTGACCCGAGCGTATGTGGCTCAATCAATGCCAAGCCTTTTTGGTGAAGTGGCATTGACTTGGAAAGAAAAAACTGTAACGTTTACTGAATAATAACCCTGAAGAAAATTTACCTTGTGCTGCCGTGAAGTCGTCTACAATACAGTATTTTTTAATGTATTTAAATAAATAAAAAATGCGAAGTGTATGATTTTGCTATTTTTACCCGTTTACCCTAACCGAAGGCAAGCCTTTTTGTAAGTGAAGTAAAATTGAATAAAAAATATAAAAAACTAACGTTTTTTCAATTACCCGTTTTAAAAGGCTAATGCTTTTTTACCCGTTTACCTAAGCCAAGCCTTTTTTGCAAAGTGAAAATGCGAAGTTTATGATTTTGCTATTTTTACCCGTTCACCCTAACCTAAGTCAAGCCATTTTGTAAGTTAAGTAAGATTGAATAAAAATATAAAAATTAACGTTTTTTCATTAAAAAATACCCGTTTTAAAAAGCTAACGCTTCTTTTACCCGGTTACCCTAACATAAGCCAAGCCTTTTTTGTAAAGTGAACATGAATAGAAGAAACAAAAAAGTGACGTTTATAATTTTGTTTTGCAGTCATTGCTTCTTTTTACCCGTTCACCTAGGGTTAGGGGAAAAAAAATCCGGATTTTTTTTTTAAATTAAAAAAAAATTTAAAAAAAAAAAATTTTTTTTTACAAGTTAGGTTTGTTCGAAGCGTCTCGTCGAGCTGAGTTCATCTAGACTACTTTCAGAACGATCCGGAAAACTATAAGAGCGAAAATCGTGTTTTATTGAAATTATGTCCATTTCATAGAGGGAAAGTTGCATTTTCAACAGTAAAACAGGACAATTTTCGACGTGTACTTGAATATTGAACCGTTCTTAGTTGTTCCTCTTCAGAAAATTACCAAAATTTGACTGTGTTCAAAAATTCCTGTTTGCTGTAGCTAAGTCGGCAACCCCTGTCGACCCGGTCGCCCCCCCCCAAGACACTTACTTTCAGGTTCAACCAGCTATGCTATCTGCCACATGGCGAGAGCCCACTCTTCAAATCATCGTATCGAAAACACGTACCATGATTTCGCGATCACGTTGCGGGCAACTGACAGACGCAAGTTTAACACGTTAGTTTAGCTCAGCACGCAAGTTTTAACATGTGGCCATGTTATCGGGTATCTGAAAAACGGTCGTGTGATGTGGTATTAACCAACATCCCCGCTCCAATTGTTTAACAATATATCGCACAACTCCATTGTAGACCTATAACGTACGCCAATCAACAAGATATCATGTTCATCTCATGGCCTACCGACTGAAAAAACATGTTCTAAGTTGCAAGAAAACGATTTCTGAAACGATATTTCAATTCAGTTAAGTCATTTCAACGCTAAAAATTGACTCTAGAAGTCATCCAAATCGAAAAACATGGAGTACGTCGGTCAAAATGACCAAATAATGACATGTACCTAAGCACACAAAGAAGTTGGGAAGAAAATTTGGTTTGAACTTTCAAAAAATTATGCCATAAATCGAATTTTCAGAGCAAAGTAGAAGAAAAATTTTTCAAATTTTTTTTTAAATTTGAAAAAAAAATCCAAATTTTTTTAAAAAAAAAACGAAAAAAAAATAAAAAAAATTTTTTTTTTCAAAGCCCCTAACCCTACGTTCACCCCAACATGACCCAAACATTTTGCAAAGTGAAAATGAATGGTAAATACCATTTCGACCCAATTAAAAAACTAACTTTTTTCAAAGACGGTTTTGTTACATCTTTCGCAGTCGCTCGTCAAGTTTTGAGCAGCAACAATTGCCAGTTGCCCATCGTGCGTTACGTTGAAATTATCGCTCATAACCATGGAGTATCATATTAAAAATGAAACATGGAGTATCAATTTCAATGAAATTTACTTGTTTTGAATCCAAAGTGCAACTTGCAATGCTGATGTCGATGTGCGTTTTGCAACCCGATTTATAAAAACAAAAAAGTTCAAACTGTTTTCAAAGACGGTTTTGTTACATCTTTCCCAGTCGATCATCAAGTTTTGATCAGCCACGCTTCCATTTGCCTATGCTGCGCTGAACTGTCTCTGTTGACCAAAGAGTATCATGATGACTCCAGCTATGAAGAGCGACGTTTTGAGAAAACAATCTCAACTGGCATTAATAAAAAAATAGGTTAAGGAAATTGAGATGGAGTTTTCTTAAGTAGCAAAAAAGGGCGCCAATTCAAATTGCAAAAAAGTGCCACGCACACACACACAGACAGACACTTTGTAAATTTAATAATATAGATGCTGATTTTTGCAGTTAAGGAACTCAGAAAACTGAAAAAAGTATTCATACATCACGGTGATGCATATCAACGTTTCAGTTTTGTTCCATTGAAATGCAGCCAATAAACTTGTTTGGATGGGGACAAAAATATCCGAATTAAGAAGAAAACGTGTTTCACTGTGATGATCTAACCAAATAAAACCCAACAAAACATGGCGTTTCGACCTAAGCACAAGACGCCGAGCAATGGTGGTCTCTTCAGTTGTGCCCATTGCCCAAAAACTCAATAAAAAGGCTTAGTTGAAAATTCTTAATAGAGGCAAAATAAACATAAAATACAACAAAACATCAATAACAGTGTGGAACATAAAAGCAAAAAAGCAAAAACGTTCTACTTATTGTTACCAACTTTGTTATTGTGCCGTTTGGCGGCGTCCCGGCCCTGATTGTTGGCTGGCGACATCGCTTTCCTCTTCGCCAACACAGCAGCTTGATTCGATGGATCGACACGTGTGCGATTGCTTGGGTGAATAGGGATCTTGAACTTTCCTGAATTCGACATTGAATCAAAACCAACCTTCAAAACAGAGCAACATCAACAAGAGAGGGACAAAATCACATAACGTAGCAGGTACTCCAGTTTATAAACTGGATTGTAATAAACATAAAGCTTAACGAACTCAACACTCTTTCATTTTTTTATTCAACATCAAATCAATAAAAAATCATTTGTTGCAAAGCAATGAACTGATCATCGGCATAGATTCCGAACTTGAATAACAGCGACTGATGATTTGATCGAATCCTGAAAAAGTTGCGCATGAGCATTTCCCTTTTGTAACCATTGCCAATCAACTTTGATACCAGTTCCGCACATGAACGCACGAAATCATCCAATTCCGTGCATATGCGTCCAAATCGGATGGTTTGTCCAAGGAAAACGCAAGCGCCTAATTTTATGTGAGTGTTCGATTCCGCATGTATCAGCTTATTAACCTTGAATGGGAAAGTGTCCGTCTTGTCGAAAGGTTTAATCGAAAAGTATTGGTCATTGATTGTGATAGTGAAGTCTAGGAAATCACATTTTTTAGCCATGGCGTCACTTGTGAGTTCCAAATTTAATTCAGCAGGATAGATCTTTTTTACCATGTCCAGAAAATCGGGATTATTGATAAAAATAACGTCATCAACGTACCGAATTGTGTTTTTCAACATCTTGCATTCACGTGAGTTTGTTGTTTGCTTAAGATAGAAGAACTCCATAGCGGACAGGGCGATGTTGGCTATAGTACTGCTGTGTGCACCACCTTGCGGGACACCTTTGATCTGTTGGAACACATGACCTGCAAAAGTGACATATGTTTCTGAAACACTTTCTTCAATGAGAGCCTTGACTTCATTAATACGTAAATTCACTTTGAATGAGGAGTCAGGTTCGTCAGAATTGATAACGAGTTTGTTTTTTACCAAAATGTACGGTTTTTTATAGAAAAAGTCTATAAGCTTGAAAATGTTTTGGAAGATTACCCCATGAGGCAGGGATGGAAAAAGATTGCTAAAATCAGCGCTAGCTACAGACGTTATACTTCTGCAGCTTGCAACCTTATTTCTCGCTTCCTGAGTACTATCAACACTCCAAAATAGTGATTTACTAGTTTTTTCTGTTGCTACGTCACAATAGCTAATCAGCCTACGTTTCAAATTGCTGAGAATAACATGAACCAGTTTACAAATTGGTTTTGTGCTAGATTTTGACGCTCCTGCTATAAAGCGGAATTTGTATGGATTTTTATGCAGCTTTGGATTGGCAAATATAATTGGAACTGTGTCACTCCAGCTTTCAGATGCGTAATTGTAGTAATTTACTAGTTTCTTGTGTTTTTCAAGTATTTTAGGCAGAACTTCATTGCTTTTACCTATGAAAGAATAGGTATCATTACCTTTACACTCAACGGTGTCTTTAGTGAGACTGATGCCTAGTTCTTTACTTAACTGTTCAACATACAATTTTTTGCATATGAATACATAGTTGTTGGAGGCTTTGTCAACTGAGGTAACAACAAGGTTTGTATGTAACTGCTTGAGTTTTTCTTTACTTGCCCATGTAAATTGTGAAGGTGCATGAAAATGCGACAACTTGCTAATTTGTTGTTGTATTCTGCTTTTTAGCTTATCAACAAACGTAGCAATATTTTTATTATTGCCCACTTTTTTAGATTAGATAGAAGAGGACCAAGAGATCCTATGATACTTTTGTAGACTTCAATAAAATTGATTGGTTTTTGTTCTCTGAACTTTGTGCCTCTAGAAAACAACTGCTTTAATTCCGAATCTGCAATAATATCAAGGTTTCCTGAAAGAATGTGGTCATATGGTTGGTAAACATTCTTGTCATCAGAACAAGCACATTTGGCCAGAAGCCATCGTTTTAGTTCTTCTTGATCCATAAATCTCAGAAATTTTGAATAGTTGCAGAATTTGAGTCCTAGAGGACGTTCATATTTGAAAGTGACCGAAACATTTTCGAGAAATTTTCTCTGTTTTGAGTCTAGTGTTGCGGTAATAGAGTGATGGCGAAATATTCGTTTGAATGGAATCATTTCCATTCCCTTATTTTTGAACGGTATGATCCAGCGGTAGGGTTTGGTTTCCGAATCCTTGAACTTATTGCTACTTTCAAAAATAGCAAAAAAGAACTCACTTTTTGTTTTGTAGTCCTCACATTCAGTCCTACAAAGTATGATGTCGTAAATGGCTTCCCTAGTTGCTTTATTGCTCATTCTCAACTTACGGTATAGGTAAGAGTACCATTCCACCGTGCTACCTTGCGCATAATCCAAGTCTAAATCAGAACCTGCTCTGTTGAGTTTATAACGCAGTTTATGTTTAGTGCGATTTCCATGCGTCCTGGAGAACCTTGGTATTGGGATTGTGAAATAAACATTTTTATTTTTGAAATCCGTAAGCCCGTAATCTTTATTGGATATGATACCAATGCCTTGCACTCTATCATTTAGTCCAAGTGGTAGAATTGTGTTTAGCACTCTCATCCAAAAGTTCTCAGCAGACAGTAATTCTTGAGTTTCTTCGACTTCACACTTGTAGATTATTCGACATTCAAAATCATTGATAGTGCAATTGCCTTGAAAATGTTTGTAAAGTGGAAGTGATTTTTTGTTTTTTATAGAGTTCAGGTGTTCTCCAACCCTGTCTCTAAACTTGCGTTTTGTCTGTCCAACGTATTGAATGTGGAATCTAAAATATCTTAACTTTGATCTGAGTTTCCGCAAAAGCCGGAAAACCGAGAAGAAAGTTTCAAGCGATTCTGAGTGAAACTGCCAATTTGACTGGTTGGGTTGGATTTGTATCAAGCACGTTGCTGGTTGGCTAGTTGCACGGGCTTGAATGCAACCAATGAACAGGCTAGTCTCCAAATAAACTGGTCGATTTATCTGTTCCGCTTGAAATGCTGTCTGTAAAAATGTGGAATAAATTTGCCTGGCGTAAAATGACCGAACGCTTCGTTTTTTTCTGACAGGCGCCATCGCCGATCTGCCGGTGATCCCAGAAATGGAGGACCTCTACGAAGACATGTGCGACGGCGCGTGCGTCTCGACCGTGGTGTCGTTCTACAGGCCACAGCAGCTCAGAGCGAATGGTTGGCTTCGGTGGTTTGGGGACGGAGTTGGGCTTTTTAAGGAAATGCATGGAACCATCATGCAAGTTCGCTAATGTCAGACTTCGTTCGTTAATGTTCGATCAGTACGAACGGGTGCGTTAACGAACACAGAGATCTGCCTGAACGACTCGATGGGCATCGCCGACTGCACGTACAACCTGCGTCTGCTGCGGCAGTTCTGCCGGCACCATCTGCCCTGTAACGCGTTCCACTTCGCCATCGAGGACATCCTCTACCTGCACGAGAACCTCCAGCCGAACGTGCAGGCCTTCCTAACCGACCTGTTCCTGACGTTCGAAGGACAACAGGGCGCCCAGCAGATGCACCACAGTCCGAGTGGTCGGTTTTGGTTTTTTTCGTCAAACAATTTTTGTGGCCGTGACAAAAATCCGTGTTTAGCCATATGTTTGTAGGGTTTCGCTAAGCAGCCAAATTCTTGAGACAAAAACAAAATCAACTATCACATCTGACTAACTCAGGCCCGACTAACCAGCACTATTTAAACAAACAAAAAAGTCCCGGGAAAACGAAATCGTTTCAAACAAAAACCAAAAAATAAAATTATTAAAAAACCAGGCGTGAAGTCTCCGGTGCCGTCGCTCTCGGGCGGATCGGTCGGGCGCCGTCGCATGGAGGACATTCGCGCCATACCGGACCTGAGGAATCAGGACTCGGCAAAGATGCCGAGCGCCTCCGGGACGTTCTCGCGGCATCGAAATCCGCAGCTCGCTGCCAGTGAGTGGGAATGGTATTGGTTTTTTTGAGATTTTTCATTAGTATTGTTGGAGGCTATTGGTTTTGTTTGTCGAATGTTTTTCTCACACGCAGTTTTTAAAAAAAATGCACTCCAGAGTGGTCCTGGCATGAAACAAAGCAGCTCAGATGAATTTTCGATGTTTGGTGATTTTTATTTTGATAAAAAATTCCTGAAAAAAAATTTTTTCTACAGACGTTGCGCCGTCGTTGATGAATTCAGCCGATTCCTTAATGACGCAAAGGTGCGTTTTTGTCATTTTTTACAATTGGTCAAAGAGGTCAGAAGAGACGGCTATTTTCTCTTCAATTTCCACATTTCAATTGTTTTTTTGCTCTTTTGTACTTTTGCTTTCATCCCTGTTGGTGCGCATGCGCATATTCATTCAAAACGCAGCAATCCCTCACTCCAGCTTTTTCAGTCATAAGCCTATTGAAGCAAGTTTCCAGCTTCGCACAGCAAGCGTGTTTCAGCAAGCTTCAACAAAAAGCGGTCCGTTGCGTTTCGAAAATGCGTCACCACATCGAAATATGACCAGGCAGAAATTACGCGTAATTAAAATGAATGCGAAAAAAGTAAAACGCGCTGTTCTTCCTTAAGGAGCGTCGACTCACTGCGCTATCAGACGTACAAGATGCCGAACCGCGGTCACGGCGGCGGCGGTAACGGCGGTGCACAGCAGCGGGCTTCACTGAACGACGCCACGTTCGTTCGAAGCACGACGACGACGTTCGGTGACCTGAATTCGAATGCGGCTCACAGTCAGACGACCGCTGCTGCTGACGGGCTGCTGCTGGAGCCCGCGAACGACGGGCACGCGCCCGCCGATGCGACGTATTCGCGGGCAGACTCAATGCCCGGCACCGCATCGATTCGGTTGGCGTTTGTTTTTCTGATTTCATTTTTACTTTTATTAATAATGTTTCTGTTTGTTCGTTTTTTTTAAATGGACCGTTTTGGCTCGCCTCTACCCCTTCACTGTCGTGCAGTTCTTCCATTTTGTTCTGTAACGCTGGCGGTCTGACTGCGTTTGAAATTGTGCTTGGATTTGAATGGCTGGAAGTTGGAACAACTAATTCGGCACTTGATTCGTGGTCGTGGTTGCACCGTAGATTTCGAAATATTCTGTTTCGGTTGTACGACATATTCTGTTTTATTTGTACCGTTGAAAGCGAGAAATCTGCCCTCACGATTCTTGTCTCACGTTCGCTCTAATTTCCTTTTTGGTCCAATTTCAGACTAGCAATGGCTGAGAAACGACGTCAGTACGAGACACAGCGGGCCGCTTTGAACGCTCAATTGGCGAAAGAGCGTGAGCGTCAGGGCAAAGATGCGTTCTTCACACTGTTGGGCAAAAATACCACGGGCCCGTCGGCGTCGAAAACATCGCCTGCGAAATCGACCACCAGTGAGTTATTTGTTTTCATGGTTTTTTCCAAAATTTCAATTTGCTGATTTGTTGGCAAGCGGGCTGGAGACAGTTTGAGCAGTGTGTGACTCAGTGAATAGCCGCTTTGAGAGGTTTGTTTTTACGTGTTGTTACTCCACAACCACAATCTTTGTGACGGAGAACAATTCGCAGGCTCTGGCGGTCTGCCGAACGGTCGCGTCGTCCCCGCACCGCACCACTCGTCCGCCTCCGACGACCCGCCGCGTCAGCAGCACAGCCCGCAATACGACCCGTCACTGATCTCGAATCTCAGCGAACAGGTGCAGCAACTGAGCAGCGCCGTGAAGCGACTGTCGATGGACCGCGACAACTACTACCGTCGTCACGAGGAGGACGCCGAAAGCGGTCACTTGGTGAAGCAACAGCTGCACGGTCAGCTTGCCCGCGGCGGCGGTCAACAGCCCGCCGGCGTATTACCGCCGCCGCTGCATGTGGACGCCCCGCCGCACCACCACGAGTACCCGCAGAGCCCGCTGATGCACGCGCAGTCGCAGCCCGCTGTCTATGGCGGTGTACCGCCACCGCCGTCGATGACCGCACCTACCGCGACGGGTCATTTTGCGGTCGCACAGATCTCGCCGCCCGCCGCCGCCGCACCGCAACACCAGCCTGGTTTCAGTTTGCACCGCATGTCGAACGACTCGTTCACGCCGGCGCAGCAGCAAGGTTGGCGAAGTTTTGGCGTTTTTTATACTTTTGGTGGCGTGTGTGGTGTCTGGAGTTTGTGGGTGGACTTTAAGTGAATTTCGCAAAGGTCGCATTTCTTTTTGGCAAATACTGTTGAGCAACTCGTAAAATTCAAATTCAAATTCGATGAGCGTGTTTATAAAAAAGTTGGTTTTTTCTCCGGTATTTTGTTCTGTGGTTATAAATGCATTTTCTTTGTTTTAATCTGTGGTATTTTGGTGTTTTCATTTGGTATTGTTTCTATTTTCTCCGTTTTTTGAATTCAGTTTATTACTCTGGTGATTTCACTCGTCATGGTGGTGAGTTTACTACGTTGATGATGTTTTTGGATTGTGAAAATCCACGCTGTTTCACTGGGAATTTTTTCTCACTCTCTTTGACAATCCTGTTCTCTGCACTTGAATTGTTTCTGTTTAGATTTAATCTGTGCTGTTTTCATGTTTTTGTTTTCGTCTCTGATTTCTTAACGTTTATTTAGATTGGTTTTGAGTTTTTCGGCACCGAAATGATCACACCATATAGACGATGCGAAACTAGTCAGAACAGAAATTCCTCACTGTCACTGACTATAGGGAGGCGGCATGCCATTCACCCATTTTTTCGTTCACAATCTAATACAAATTGTCTTTCTCACTTTCAAATCAGCACGAACCAAGCACATAATCTTTTTGATTGATCAACTGACACTGCATGAGCGAGCATTTTACTGGATTGCATCTGCTGGAAAACCGTTAAGGAAAGCTATTGCAAATGTAAAACGTGTTCCACTTTCTGTCCAGGTCTCCCCACTGCCATGTCCGCTCAGCAACTGACCAGCATTCCACCGCAGAGCAGTGCGAATGCGCCATATTCGCCCGCACTCCAGTTGGCCGTTTCTCCCTCGCAGATGCATGTGAGTTTTTCTGGGTGTTTTTTTATGTTTTCTTGTTTGGCTGGTTGGTGGGAGCACATCACTGATGAGGCCACCCCTTTTCTGCATCTGATGTTGGCCAGGCCGAAATGCCGAGAATCATCATGCAACTTGGTCGATTAGTATTCGCGGTTTAGGTGCTGCTCTGTTGCTCTATTAATGCTCAGAAAACTTTGGAGAGATCCAGTCAGTTTGGTGGTTGTTCATTGCCGCTAACGCGAATTGTCGTCGTCAACCATGATGACGTCTTCATACAGTTGAACGCTTAAATTATAGGCTGTCAACTGATTGGTTGGTGCAGGACAGAAAACTCCACCTCCACAGCAATTCCTCTACAGATAATACGTGCTTACCACCCAACCAACCAGCTGATAGCCTATAATTTAGAGTTCGAACGTACATGAACAACAAATCATTTCGAAACTCGTGATAAACTCTATCCTCACTGCAGTAAGAAAAGTAACAACATTCAAACCCGTTCCGTATTCCCACAGGACTCGCCGTATCACCACGAAACGGGCGGCGGCCAACCACCGCCGCAAACGTTCCGCCTGCACAATGCCTCAGAACCGCCGAGTCGCCTGGACCCCGCCCTCGAGTTGAACCGCAATCTCACCAACTGGGGCATGACCTATCGAGCGGGCACTGGCAAAACGCCGCGGAGAACGTGGGACAGCGAGCGATGGCAACAGGTGAAGCCGCATTCATGGAACGAAGCGCTAGTGTCACTTCGCGCGCGGCCTCCTCACTTCCGCTAAGCGTTCGGGAAGCAACAAACAGCGCAGCTTCACACGCATAAAGTTGTGCGCCCTCGCTTCCGTACGCTTCAGTGCGTGAATGGGTCTGAAACTGAAACAGTGCTCCGCTGGTGTTGGTGTACCGTTTTTTTCCTCTAAAGTTTCTGTATCCGATCTTCAGTGCCATTCATGGAGCTTTAAGCGCTAGCGTCACGTCACGCGGCGTCACGTTCGCTGCGCACTCATGATGCAAAAGCGAAACAACAGCGCAGCTTCACAATGTGCGCGAATGCATGAATGGACGTTTCCATAGTGTGTAGCGTAGCTTTGTCGGTGGCTTTCGAAAAGCTGCTGTCACACACTGACTGGAACAGTCTGGAAAGCACCAGTCAGTGGTCCCTGCGCGAAATACGCACAGTTACCACACACACTTCACTTACACTACAGTAATCACGGATCACCATTCAGGAAATGCAACAGCAGCAGCGTGAACATGCGCCGCTGCACTCGATCGAGAATCGAACGCAGACGCTTCCGTACCACGGCAGCCCGCGGAGGCCGCCGAGTGCGATCTATGAAATCGGTGAGTTTTTTGTTATTTCATGGTTTTTTTTGGAACTTTTTTCGATAAAAACCGCCAGATCAAGGTTCTCTTTGCCCCTGCATCTGCCGCTGATCTCGATGTGTGGCGCGGGTAGAACGTGAACCGCACAGGTGGAAATTCGGAGCTACACGCATTGGTGCGATGTCAGACTAGTAGTGGCACAAAACCACA